>APFE031636891.1:21431-41843 GCA_000404065.3 Pinus taeda
AGACATCCCCAGGGTGTGGAAATCTAGTTCTAGTAGCCTCCCATACTACTCCGAGTGAGACCTCAGTTCACGCTCCATGGACTATTGTCAAAAGGGTCAGTAGTACCGAGATTTGTTTGGCTAAATCATCTCTGATCCTAGGTTAGCCCCCAACAAGCCAACATCTCCTCACAAAGTTAGCTTCTTCTTCATCTGATTCATAGCATGTGTCATCATGCTCATCCTTGCACTTATTTTCTGATTTACAAGTTGATTCTTTGGCTACAGAATTTCACTTAGAACTGCTCATCTCATAGGTAGTGAGTATTACAAGGAGTTTATCTAGAGTGAGAGTGTTCAAATTTTCCATTTCTTCAATAGTTGACACCTCGGGTGATTCTTTTCTCATTCCTCCTCGTCACACATTTCCTCAGATGCACTTTTATCATGAGTGGAGTGCTCATGCGGCTCTTCTTCGGTATGGGGTTTGATTGGGCTGTGAGGTTGGACATACTCGCCCATATTGGCCAAAATTTGGGCAAGTCATCTTCTTGCAGAGGGTTTTGCAGTGGAATTTCACTGCGCTGCTCTGTTCCCTCCCCTTCTTACTTACCAGATTGCTCAGTCTCCTCCTCCGGTTCTTCTTCATTCTCCCCACCTTCCAATTATGGGGGTTGTTCATCTTCTGAATCTTGTATTTCCACAGGCTGGCTAATATTTCCCCGGGAAGTTCCCAACATTCCTCTGCTCCTTGCCAATCTAACAGATTGTCTTCGTTTCAGTGATCTGCTTGATGTGCTAGCAATATGTTTTCATTTTGGGGCTGGCAAAGCCAGTCCCCCATCTATCGAGAAAATCAATTCTTCCCAACTACTCGGCTATTGTGCAAGACTATAACTGACTATCAGTCGAATTAACCCATGGTGGCTTACTACTAACTCTAGATGGTGAGATTTCCTCATGCTTTGGGCAACATCATGTAATAAAAAATTAAAAAACACAGGCAATTTCACAGCACATTTTTTCTTTAACACGGCTAAACGTTTGAGATGGCGTGGTCTTACCATGTATTTTCTGCCATCGCAAGTGATGTAGCTTTGGATAGTTCTCACCAATTTTGTCCATGGCTCTCCCAGGGTTGCCGACAGGACTCCTTTCCCTTTTCTAGTAAGGTTCTGCCCTTTGTCCTGGAAGATGGTTATGGCGTCTTGCAATCTCACCTTTTTAAAATTCCACACAGGTCTAGTGGCTGGCAGTCCTGAAACTTCAACAATTATGTCATATGTGACTACTATTTGTCTCCCTCTCACCATGGAATGATTTTCTTGCAAGTTCTGCAGAAACTTGATTGACACCATCTCATTGGATTGTTGTAGATGGTTAAATAAGCTATCCATCCTGCCCTTGCTAGGATTTCTCGTGCAGCATCAGAGACCATTAACACCAGTGGTTCACTGCGAATTGATATTCCTCCCATCTTATTCACACTTAGCACACTGTAAAAATGCAGAGACAAAGATGGAACAATAGGCTGTTCAAATTCTTAGCTCCCTGTTAAGAAAACATAGAGAAGATAATGGAACAACAAGCTGTTCAATTTTCTAACTTACTGCTAATTTTTGCAGAGCAAAACACGGAAATGGCATCGCAACAGCAAGCCATGCATATTGGGAAACAAAATACCATTAGGCTTGCTATTCCTGAGTCATAATTCCTCCGAATAATGAGTTGACACATATGCCAGTGAATTATGGAGATCATATGCACTCCCATGTAATGTGATAAGCCATCGTCGGCCGTCAAATGAAGGAGCAACATGCTGAACTGCAATCATACAAAGGAATAAAGAAACAATGTATAGATATATGACATGTTTACAAAAATGAGTGGATTACCGAAATCGAGGGGTATGATAGAATCACTAATAAATATGGATATGATGTGAGAAGTGGAGGATAAGACAGCTGACATGAATAAAAGTTCGTATGCGATCATTATCGCTTTTATCGTCATGATTTATTTATAAATGATTTTCATGCATCAAAGGTTCAAAAGGGTTATATACATAATCTCATTTGAAATCACTATAAAGATATAAGAAGAAGGGTTTTATAATGACTATTGGTGTATAAGAAATATGACTTAAATACTATCAACAGAGCTTTGTTGCCAATAGGTGTCCATAACCTTGATAGAGTTGTTTATTTCACCATTGGAACCATAATCCTTTGTGTATGCCTAGAAAAGTGCTGTATAATGTCAGAATGGAGGCCATTGTGCTGGCTTGGTAACGAGATGAATAAAAATGCCATTCACCAGGAAGGAGTGAAAGGTGGGCAGGCCGGCTCGTGATGAGACCTCCTGTTCCAAGGACTTTTGAATTTTTTTGATGTGCCTCTTGGATCATATCCCTGGTGTGGTGGCCATAGTGGGAATGCCACTTCACTTTCTTCCTTATGATCATGGTAGGTTGGCTCTTGATGAGACCCCCTATCCTTCATCTAGAAAATCATGTTAGTAATCATATAGATAATACATTTTTTTTTCTTTTCTTCTTCTTTATATAGAACTTTTCCTATTTATATATATAGGGTGGCTCAACACTCCTTAAGAGTAGGTGTTGAAAAGTGTGCAACAAGAAATGCTAAATTTAGAATGTGCTAAAAATAGTATGTCTAAAAATAGCATGTCTAAAAATAGCAGTTTGGCTAGTGAGGTCATTGGCCACATTGGGTGAGAGATGAAACTGCTAAAAATAGAAAGTTCTAAAAATAGAATTTATGGATCCCTTCGTATTTATAGTAGTCCCTAGTCTATCTATAGGAAGTAAAATTAATTTTGGTCTTAATAGCACTTTAAAATATTAGTTAATTAATCTCCATGAGTTAATTAATTATGAAAAATTAAACTTGAAGTCTTTGTGAGATCATGCAATTATTTTCTCCCTTGATTTAGGAATTTATCCCTTGATTAAAGGAGATAAGGTTAAGTTCTATAGTGAGAGAATTAGTTGACTTAGTTCTAAATAGTCAAGTCCAGTTAGATTATTTTAACAAGTTGTTAAAATGATAAAATATAGTTGGTTAATGCTTGCATGCGTGTGACAACTATTATTCTAGATAACTGAGGATTCACTCATGGATAACTATTGCATGTCTGTTCTGTTAGAGACCCAGTTGAGGTCAGATGTGGGACAGTGTACTATCAGATGCTTAACTATTTCTAGTAAGTAGTTTTTGCATGGTTGAGGAACTAGTGTTCTCAACGAATACGTAGTTGGACCATTTGTTGTTTTTGGTATGTTGGAATTAATAGCATGTGATTTTGCAATTATTTCCTAAGCAAACTATGTAAGGACCATAGGAAAAGCCTATATAAATAGGGCTTGGGTGGTTCATGAGACATATCTTCATATCTTCTGATTACAGAGAGAGCAAGATAGTTATTGAGCTGATTCTTTTTGTATGTTGTTGAGGATCTCCACTTGATTGATAATATATGGTTTGGGTTTTATGCTGGTGCTTTCCCTTGAATATATCTTGTGATATGTGTGATTATTTCTCTTGATCAGTTATGCATGTTTCTACTTGATGTTGCTCATGAATTCGATTATGCTTCCACTTAATGTTTTGTAGAAGTAGAACAAGTATTATGCTTTAGGACATTGCATATATTGGTTTGTTCTATGGGTGAAAATTTCTATAGTAGGGATGGTGGAAGAAGTCTGAACATCTCAATAGAGAAAAAATATGCCCTTATTATTATTCAATAATAATAATCAAAGAGAATTATGGGGATTTAGAAAGAACCATCATGATAAAAAATAATCAATCATATTGGTATTAGTGAAATAATGACAGCACAGTGATATAAATAGTTGTGTCCTTTCCTCTTTCCTCTTATCAATTCAAAGCAATTTCTTTAGAGATAACGATTTTTCTTTGATTTGCTGGTTTCTTTCTTGCATAAATGTATAGATGTGCCTTAAATGAACATCACTCACAAAAATCCCCTAAACGGCACACAAAAAAGAAAAAAAATGCACTCCAAAAGCTCTATTCTCAAGATGGCATAGCTGCTATTTCTTTAAAGGGACAACAAAAGAATATTTGCACATAAAAACCGCAAGCAAAAAGGGAAAAACATGCTCAAAGCAAAATAGAACAAGTGCAAACAAAAGATGCGGAAACGTTGTTCCTTTGGAAAGGAACAACAAAAAATAAAAATTGTTGTTCCTTCGAAAAGGAACAGCAGAAAACGAAAGTGTCGTTCCTTCGGAAAGGAACAATAGAAAAATGAAACATTGTTCCTTCAGAAAGGAACCACAATAAAACGAAAGTGTGGTTCCTTCGGAAAGGAACAACAAAAATGCAGATGTGATATTCCTTTGAAAAGGAATAGCAAAAAGGCGGAAATGCCATTCCTTCGGAAAGGAATAGTAAAAGACAGAAATGTTGTTCATTCAGAAAGGAACAACAAAATACAAAAGGTGTCATTCCTTTGGAAAGGAACAACAAACAGCGAAACTGTTCCTTCAGAAAGGAACAACAAAATGGAGAAGTGATGTTCCTTCGAAGAGGAATAGCAAAACGACGGAAATGTTGTTACTTTGGAAAGGAACAACAAAATGAAAAAGTGTTGTTCCCTCAAAAAGGAACAGTAAAGTGGTGAAAATGTTGTTCCTTTAGAAAGGAATAAAAAAATGGAGAAGTGTTGTTCCTTCGAAAAGGAACACCAAAACGGCGGAAATGTTGTTCCTTCGGAAAGGAACATGCAAATTTTGTGTCAAGTTTTGCACCATATTTGATAAATGGATGCAAATAGCACCAAAAATGGGCTCTAGATGCAAAAAAAGAAGTAAAAAAGGATGCTAATCACAGGATTTGTTGTAGTGACAAAATGCAACAGTGTTGTTCCTTCAAAAAGGAACAACAAAGCGGTGAAAATGTTGTTCCTTAGAAGAGGAACAACAAAGTGTAAAAAAATTGCAGAAATGCAGGAATCTGTAACGAAAGTAATTTACACAAACAGAACATAAAAAGTTACATACAAAATTTTGAAAGCAATCAAATTACTTAGTGAACCAAAGGCGAGGAATATTTTTCTTCCTCAACTAGAATCTGCATGTCAAAGTCTTCCTGAAGTTGTTGGTAGAAGGATTCTCGAGTAGGCGGTTTGCAGTACAGTCAAACTTGATGGTCGTTTTCTTTAAAGGTATGTCCAGATCCGTAAATGGTAGTTAAAGTAATGGTGCCATTATCATGCCCTTTCTGGATTTCATACCGTCCCAGCCAATGAGTTTGAAGTTTCCCTGAAAAATCCTAAAACCTGGAATCATATAGGAGTGCCCAATCTCCTTTGTGGAAGACCTTCTTTTTGATAAGGGCGTCATGCCATTTTGCTCTCTGTTGTTGGATTAATGTAGTATGTTGAAGAGTAGAGAGTCTGATTTCATCTAGCTTGTTGATTTGCTGTAGTCTACTAATTTGGGCCTCATTTAAATCTGGACCGACCTTTTCTGTTGTTCTCAACATTTGTATTTCAAACTCTATTGGAAAGATGGGTTCCTTTCCAAATACTAGCTGATATGGTGAATAACCGATGGTGTTTCTGCATGTTGTTTTGTATGCCCACAAGGCTTTCGACAATCTTGTAGCCCAATTGCGTCTGTGTGATGCAATGGTTTTTGTTAATATTGCTTCTATTACCTTATTCGTGCTCTCTACTTGGCCATTTGCCCGTGGGTGGTGTGGCGTGGTAATATTGTGGTGAATATGATAGTTTTTTTAATTTTGTAGCAATTTTATTACCAACAAATTGTGGTCCTTCATCCATGATTATGTCTCTTGGGAGGCCATATCGCATAAATATCTGGAACAAGAAATGTGACGAAATCCTCTGTAGCTCTTGAAAGTGCCTCTGCTTCAGCCAATTTTTTCACATATTCTATTGCTACCAAAATATATGTTTTCTGGTTAATGGTGGGTTGATCGGACCAACAAAATTGAGCGCCCAATGCTCAAATGGTTCGATGACTATTTGTGGGTTCAAAGGCATTTTTTTGAAGCATCTAGGGCATCCTAATCTTTGGCAACTGTCACAAGCTTGAACAAATTTCTTTGCATCTTTGAAGATTGTGGGCCAATAATACCCTGTTTGCAGAACTTTGTGACTAGTTCTTCTATCTGCGAAATGTCCACCACGTGGTCTGTCGTGAAAAGCTTTTAGAATGTCAAATATTTCATATTCATGGATGCATATTATGATGTGCATATCTACCCTTGTATGGAATAGGTAGAAAACAATCCAAGAAAATCGGGTACTGCACTGCACGATCTGTTTTCGTTCATTGGGGGTCAAATGCTTTGGTAATTTTCATACTGCTAAATAGTTAACAACATTAGCATACCAGGGTGTTTTTACAGTAACAAAGAATAAATGTTCATCTGGAAATTGATCTTTGATTACTGTTGCATCCACTTGCTTCGGCATTCATGAGAGAAAGTCAGCTACAGGATTCTCTTTCCTAGGTCGATCTTTTATTGTGATGTCGAATTCCTGAAACAAAATCAACCATCTTTTTACTCTACCATTTGTAATTGGTTTATTTGCTAAATATTTTATGGGAGACTGATCTGTATATAAAACAACAGGATATCCAGTGATATAATGCCTAAATTTATTTACAACATCTATTACAGCTAAAAATTCTTTTTCAGTAAGAGTATAGTTTAACTCAGCAGGAGACAAATTCTTGCTAATATAATAGATTGCATATGTTTTTTTGTCTTCTTCCTACCCAAGGACTGCTCCAATAGCTATGTCTAAAGCTTCTAATGAAATTTGAAATGGCAGGTCCCAATTTGGGCCTCTGAGCACTGGGGTTGTTGACATAAGCTTTTTCAGATCCTCAAAAACATAGTCACATTTATCTATCCAAACAAAATCAACATTCCCTATTAGTGCATATAGAGGTGCAGCTATTTGAGAAAAATATTCTATAAATCTACTATAATGACCAGAAAATCCAAGAAAACTAGGTACCTTTGTCTGTGTGGTAGGAGTAGGTATTAACAATTTTTTTTGAATTTTGGCCAGATCTACCTGTATTCCTGCTGCTAAGATATAATGACCTAGGATGAGTCCTTTAGTCATCATCATACTACACTTTCCATGGCTCAAGCAGAGCCTAGTGGCGATACATCGTTTTAGCACCTTTTCCAATGTGTCTAGTGATAGGTCGAAATCATCTCCGTATGGTGTGAAATCATCCATGTATACTTCGAGCCCTTCATTTATTAAATCTAAAAGATGTTGAGGATAGCCCTTTGAAATGTGGCAGGGGCATTGCATAGGCCAAAGGGTAAAACTCTGTAGGCAAACGTTCCCCAAGGACAGGTAAAGGTAGTTTTATCCTAGTCTTTAGGGGCAATCTGAATCTGATTGTAACCACTGAAGCCATCATTTTGTTCATACCAAGGCAATTACTCGAAATGATAATTCAATTAACAGGAAAGGGAACATCAACTAATCTATTTGATAAGATTGATCAGCAAAGCTTTAACTTATAGAAATGAATTAAGCAGCAATAGTAATCTAAAGGTATTAAGAAGCAACCTTTAACTCAGAAATGATTTGAACAACAAACCGAAAATGGAACAACAAGCTAACATAAATCTTAAGAAATATTGAACAACAACTTGAATCAAATGTAAATGCACAGAAAACTAAATCAAATGTTAGCACACAATGAATCAATAATCATCGAAGCAGTAGTCTGGGTTTCGGCATAACAAGTATTAATCACAGTTATGAAGAATCAACAATTGTGGTTACAATGGAAAATCAATCTAAATGAACAACAATCACACTTAGAGGTAAACCGTAGCTAAATAGATAATAATACCGATCAGTAAATAAACAGCACCATTACTCCGTAAACGAATAGTAATGTTAATCTATAAAGGAACACCAATGTTACACAGTAATGCCAATCTGTAAGGGAACATCAATGTGATACGATTTCAGAATAAATAGCATAACATTCCAGTTGCAGAAGATAACCTTTCTATTCAAATATGAATGAAATATAACAGAGCTAGTACACGAAATTATAAGGAACAATAGATTACTGAATGAAACAAGTAAAATAAATCAAACCACACACAACTTGGAATTGGAAAATAATGGTACAAAAAGGAAGCGATCCACTAAGGCTGGGCCCTTAGCCTCCAAGAACACACTACTGCGGTTACTCCATAATCAAAGATGGAACAACAACAAAGTTTATATATTAATCATGAAAGCAGAGTTACAGTAATCACTCTTTAGAGAGAGTCGATGATCAAAGTTTAGTTTACAACAGTAAATTCTATAAAATAACAATAATCCCCTAGGCTAGCAACATTGTCCCTTTTTATAGCAGCCAGGTGGAAATATCAATGATACATATATTCTTAAGGTAGAGATCCCTCAGGATCAAAGGATCCTGAGGGATTCACCATATCATTATCCTTCAGTTATCTCCTCGTCTTCTTGCGCTGATTTGGTATTTCTTCTTCCTTTTCCTGGCTTATGCACTCCGATTTGGATTGCCTCGTCTCGATGCGGATCCCTGTCAAAGGGATAGTAGTTGGTTTCGCCTTGTCTTTTCCTTTGAAATGGCGATCTTCCATTTTCGTCATTTTCTGCATAGAAAAAGGTAATAATTAGTCATTTTACATTACTTACAAATCTCTTGAACTTTATCTTAATCCTTCATCATATGCCCATTTCATAATGTAAAGAAGTTATGAATTAAAGGAAAAGATAACGAAATGAGTAGAAATTACATACCTTTTCTAATGTTCAACACATACCAACAACGACCTACCTCCCCTACCAATCCATGGCCACACCTTCCACTCATTCAAATACCTATTCACCATGCAAGCAAAGAAAGGCCACAGAAATTAAAAAAAAAAAGGCAACTACAAGATTTCTTGTAGTAGTAGAACAAGAAACCCTATAACAGCCTATTTTGAAGTAGAAGTAGGCTCCAAGCCTAACCTTTAACACCCATGCATTGAAAGAGGAGAAGAACAAATGCAGGAACTATGGCACCTCTCCAAATCTTAGCAATAACAGATGAAGCTAGCACCTACACATCAACAAGAAGATAACCTATCAGCAGAATAAAAAATAAAAATAAAAAAGAGCAGTAGAGAAGATGTACCTGAACCATGAGCAGCACAGCAAGGGCCACCATCCAGCATGCATCAACAAGGAAAAGGGAGCCATGGGTACTTCACCTCATCCACACTCGCTAAAAAGTACAAATATGATTAAAACTATAGGAATATGTAGAAATTTGGTTTTATAAGTGAAGGTGGCTAGTTAACTTGGCTACCCTTGGCTCAATAACAAAAAGTTGAAGTGCTAGTCAACTTGACACATGGAAAGGTCACATCAAAGGGAATGAATCAGGAACATGGTCGAGTTATGGTGAACAAGAGTAGGTGATGATTACGAGGAAGGGTTGCTTATCAATAATAGTGGGACCAATAGTCCAAAAAGGAGAAATACGTACTCAGCCAACCAGCACATCGCTTAATTAAATCAACCATAAATATAAAGATTACCTAACTTCCATGTAAGATATTGCTCATTTCAAGATTTTGAGAGCTTGGACCACCTAGAGGAGCCATCGAAAGGAAAATCTAGTCTCGATCATCCTACAGTTAGCACCTAAAGGAAACACAAGGAAACTATAGGAAACAGTGAGGAAAGCTAGTCTCGGCATCCTACAGTAAGAACTTATAGGAAAACTATAGGAAATAGGGAGAATTGTCAAAAATGTCATGAGGGGGTGCTTAGGGCCCATATATACAAGAATTCTACTCAACCAAGGCATTGCAGTGAAAGGTAGGTGCCATATCTTTTGTGCTTTCATGTGTAAAGAGAAAAAGAAAAGAAATTGTCATTTATTTTAGTGATTATAGTGTGCATAGAGATAGACATAATTATGTGGAGGATTGTGTAGAGTAAAAGAAGAGTTGTAGTCATCACCCTCCTAAACTGTAAACCCTCATCACCTAGGGAAGCTCTTAAGCTATAACCACCAAAACTTCATACAAACAGATTGCCAGAGAGAAAAGATGACAGGGGGTTTCAAGAAAAGGGAGCCCACCATAACAACTAGAATAGATCAACATCCTCCTATGGTAGAAATATTTACAAGGCATCAATGGTTGGGATTCTTTGAGCTACTTAGGGGATATGACAATGATATAGATAGAGAATTTGCAATGTCATTCATACCTCTAGCTAGAGTCAGTGCCACTGTTGTAGTGAGGGTATTGTGAGTGACAATTACCCCCAAAAGAATTAGCAGTATCACTACACTTCCTCTAGGTTTGCAATGGAGAAAATAGGATAAATCTAGCAACACTCTTGCCAAGAATAACTTTTTCTTGGAAGGAGAGGAACCAATTGAGTAACAAAATGGGATTAGAAGGGGGGGCATTCCATATCCTTGGGATGAAGTAAGCTATCACATTCTCAAGTATATTTCTTGTGAGGGCAGGCTCAAAATAGTCTATGGTTACAAGTTTAGACTCCTCCATGAGCTGAGATTTGGAGAAGAGTTACGTGCTCATAGAAGACTTAGTGTGCCTTAATTTTTGTTGCAATCAATAATTGACATGAGCATAAAAGTACAAGAAGGGAAGCATCAGTAGCTGGTACATCATGGATTGATCAAACTCATACTAGAAGATGCCCTAAACAACTTAAGAATCCCTATTACGTGGTCAACATTTGCAGACATGAACAGAGAATATGCAATTCAAGCCATTGAGTATGAAAGAGACTTTACTTCTAGTGGTGAAGAAGAGCGAGAAGAACATGAAGAAGAAGAAGAAGAGTCTAAATAAGAGAAAGAAGAGCCTGAAGAAGAGGAGCATGAAGAAGAAGAAGAGGAAGCAGAAATAAATGAGACAAATGATGAAAAATACAACAGGGAAGAATAAAAAAAGGATGAACCAAGTCCTAAAATACATAACCAAGAAGAAGAGGAATCTACAAGGGTGTCTCCGGACCCCATAGAGAAGGAGGTAGTTGCTGCCTTAACTTCTCTAAGTACACATATCAAATCAAAAGGAAAGAGGTAGAGGTAGACTCCCCTATACTTCAGATAAGGAGGAGCACCGAGATAAAAAAAGGGAGACCTCAAACACCTACCAAGATTCCTATAATTATTGAGGAGTCACTAAAAGAACAAGAGAAGTTAGTCCCTATAGGAAAGAGAGCTAAAGAAGGCACACCGCAACAAGCTTCCCCAAGGTCACCAATCACCTATGCTAGGACGTCTGTCACTATGTCAACCTTAGAAAAAAAAATTAAATAACCTTTGACCCATTTTCAGAAAGGGAAAGTCTCCTACAGGATACATAGATAGGCCTATAGGAAACAAAGACAATCCTACAGGAAACTTTGTCAAAACTAGAGGAAACACAGAAATAGGATCAGGAAGGACAACAGGGGCCAAGGGAAGGAAAAGAGGCAGCAACCCAAATACAAGGACATACAGATACTCAAGAGACAGTAAAGGAAGAATCCCGGGAGCTGAAGGAACCTAGCCCACAACCAAATATCATCTCCTATTACAGATTCATTGAGGGAGGAAGAGTAATAACACAAAAATATTCCATCCCTCTATTCTTTGAACTTGAAAAGGAGAGAGCAAGGAAACATCATTCGATGAAAGTTGCTAAATCAAAAAGTGTAGAGGATGTGGTCCATATGGAAGAAAGGTGGCTAGAAATGGGTAGAGAGTTGTGTAGGATAATAGACAGGGAAAGAATGATGAAATTTAAACTAGAGGTTGAAAACGCATGGCTGAGGAGGCAAGTATAGGAAAAATAGAGCCAATTGGAATCTATGGAAAGTCTCTCCATGTAGGCACTCTAGTGTAGACGCTAACAAAATCATATGCCTTATACCTCAAAGAACAATAACTACAATTTTAGATAAAAACCCTAGCACAACACAAAACTATGCCTTTCAAGGAGTATAGGAAGTTGCTCATCCTCTGTGACCAAAGAACCTTGGAGGAAAGGGCCAAGATATTTGAATTCTCCCCACATAACTTGGCACTAATAGATTTGAATGTGTGGGACCTTAATACAACATTAGGGGACTTACAACTAATGGCCTTGGCATCATGGATGAATCATGAGGAAGCTAGGGCTAAGGAAGTAAAAAGGGTATTGGAAAGAGAAGAAACAAAACCCCTTTGCATAAAACTAGAATAGATCAACTCCATCGCTGTCATTAGTACTGACAACCTCATTTCCAGTTAACCCTATCTTGCACTAAGATACCTAGCTACACAAGAGCAAGCAGTCACTCATTTTGAGGACACTTAGAGATTGCTAGGGGATGAAAGCCAACATGCATAACAAATGATATGGAACACCTTACCCTACATCCTAAATATCCAAGAGTATCATTCCACTGAAAGAATGAGGGATGGACTAGAAAGGACCCCATTATATAAGAAAACATTTCAAACACTCAAAGTCAACTGGATTGGCTTGAAACTTAGTCCACCTTTGCTCTTGGGTATGTTAGAAGGGAGAAACAAATAAGAAGAAAGAAAGAAGTGGGAGGAAATAAAGAAGCATTGGGGATTTTATCCATAAGAGAAGGATACTACAACAGAAGCCTGGAATGTCAGGGAGCCCACCAAAGGAATGAAATACATGGACATATATTGAGTTGCTCAAAGGATGAGAAACACTTTCAGTATGTGGGTGATGATGAGGCTCCTCAATGGGTAAATTATATGGACCTTAATTCCACTCTCTAGCTTACTAAAATCAACTTTTCTCACATTTATTTACATGTTTTGTTATATTTTTCTTAATGAGAAGGGTAAAGATGAGATATCATGTATTGTGGTCTAATCTACATTAATTGTAGGTTTTGGAGAAAATTTTGGCTAATTAAAGTGCAGGAACTTGAAGTAGACAAGAAAGAGGGGTTTTAGGAGATTGGAACTCCCTCCTTAACTCCTCACTCACTTGAAGATTCCTCCACCATATCTCATGAGTTCAGAGTTACAAGCAGCTAAGCCATTAAGATCATCAACAACTAAGGCAGTGATAGTTGAAGACTAGTTGATCTCAAGTTTGGGAGAAGATCCTCCCTAAATTTACGTAAGTTGTTGGTAACTTCAGTTGTATAAATAAAAATGCCTAGAGCCTCATTAGCATTCAACTTGTTTTGTTGTAGCCAAGAGGCATTTTCAAGCTAAGACATTGTGGCTCATGACTCTTATGTATTTTTTATATTTTAATGAAAATGAGAATTGCTCCCTTGATCTAGCATTGAGTTGACTCAAAGGGCTGAAGCTCTTGGGTTAGGGCCCAACTATATCAACAGAGGATCCTATTTTTGTACATGCATGCTTAGATTACATTCATAGTTCATTGTTGAAATGATTTTGGTTTTGTTAATTTGCAAGTATTTAGATGATTAATTAGTTTAGTTTAATTTGTGGATAGTTAGATCAGTGGTATCATAGTGGAAGAAGGAACTCTAGAAAATCTAGTGATCGTGGATTTCACCTCATCAACCTTATGGGATCATGACTTGAGGGTTCCATTCATACAACCCAAAAACAAATTTCTTGCTTTATTGCATAATCTAGGGTTTCTTCATGAGTAGTTCATTGTCTTTGAGTTTCTTAGGATGAGTTACAATTTCCATTTTTGATCTCTTAAGTTTTTCATTGATTTCAAAGCACTTCCATTCATGAACTTAGCCACTTTATGTTAATAACTCTATTTTCTTCCATTTAATAAATCTTTCCCATGTATAGATGAATTTGTGAATAAATGAATACAAGAATGTATGTTGTTGCAGCAACTTCTAAATTGTAGGGACACCTCATCTCATCTGCCTCATCCAATCCTTATCCACCCATGTTTCCAAATTCCACTAAACCCTAAATCTGAATTCTTGTTTTGTAAGCAAAATTGCCATTTCAATTGAGAAAATCCAACCACATTGGAGCATTTGATTGAGCCATGGATAGTTTTCACCTCCTCCATGCCTTATTCCCCCATCATCTATCTTTCCCATACTTCATTCCTCCTTCCCTACCATATCCTAAGCTTTCATCATGTTTCCTGTAGTAAAATAGGGCATCTTGTAGTAGAACTAGGATATCTTGTAGTAGTACAATAGGAAACCCTGTAGCAGCCTGATTTGAGCCTGAATTTAGTAAAATTGTTATTTAATCTTGGATTAGACCCCCACTTGGCTTCCATCCCTTTAAGATCAGTCCATACCTCTCCCTCCATACTTGTCTCCTCTGCCAAAAGACAAGTGAATATTAGCATTTGCATTCATAAAATGAAAACATCAAAAAAGAGATTTTTCTACAATTTTTAAATTAGCACATGTACACAGCGGTTATAATACTCCCTAGATTAGATTCCATGCTCAGTAGTTTATACCATCACATGTTATAAATAAGGTTAATCTAGGTTTCTTTTGCAAACAAAATGTATCAATGCGTAGCTAAAGAATTTCATGTCTCTTTATAAGCATCTTCAAATTTAGTCTTTCATTCCTTAAAGTATGCAACATTTGTTTTATTTCATTAAGGATAATTTTCCCTTCTCAATTTGGTAGTTAGACTTCTTCTAGTCAACAGAAGCCTAGTGGGAGAAACCCTAGTGGTCTATCGCCTCAGTTGAAAAGTGACAAAAGTAGACCATTACATCTATTTTTGTATACAACACTATCACCTCCAAGTTTGTATAAACCCTGGGTTGATGAAGTAAAGTTGGGAGCCCCAGGAGTTGCAACATTATTGTATAAATACTACTTCTCATCACCAGGTTTGTTACAAAAATGTTTTCACATTATCAGTTTTATTTTATATTTTAATTTTAATTTTTATGTAATTTGACCTAGTCAAAATGTTTAGAGGACAAGACATTACAACAAATCTTCCATACTGGGTTGGAGAGAACCTCTTGGTACAATAACGTTTAACTAGAATAGGATAATATTCAATAGATATTAGGTTAAAATACAATATAAATAAATGAAATAAAGTTTTTTTTTTGGTTGGTAAGCACCCACAAGGGATTTGAACCAGTGACCTATAGCAAGGAGTGCCTTAACAGTGCACCCATTCACTGTCAATCCAAAGCCCCGTGGGTGAAATAAAGTATTAAGATATTAGGTTAAATTAATAATGAATAAGACTTAAAAAAATGATCCAATTGAAATTAATACTAAAAATTAGGGTTGAAAATTTATTTTAAAAAGAATTGGAAAATCAAGTTGCGATTAGAATCAAATCATTAATATTAATTAGAATTAGAATATTAGTTTAGAATAAAAAAGGAGTTAAAGAAGAATTAAAATATAAGATTGAATTTAAAGCAGAATAATTGACATAGAATTAAAATAATATTAGAGGAATACATTATATAATAAGATAAGGGATTTAAAAGGGAATAATAATAAATAATAAAATGTTGAAAGATGTAAAGGGGGAAAGGGGAAGGGGGATGTGTGGTTAGAGAAAGGAAGAATTGGTGGGGCAGGAAGACAAATGAAGTAGGGTTACAACTGACAATAATGTTAGGGGAATTAGGTATAGAGGGAAAACATCGATACTGGGCTTCCAAGAATGACCTAAATAATATCCATCTTCCCACTGAAATTGTTAGGGTGATTTTCGATTTCGAGAGCTTCCCTAATGGCCCAATTCTAGTGGAAGGAGAAGAGACCAAGGTTTTGGTTTTATCAAAACATATTATTTAGTATTGTGGGAGTGTTCAACAATGGAAAATTTAGTGACTCAGTTAAGATAGGTGTCATCCATATGTTATTTTATGGGGGATTTGAAGGATCTTCTATTTTTTCATATGTAAGACATGCCATGGGAGAAAGGGATCCCATAGACTCTGGGGAAAAGTTGTAATGCCTCCTCCCACATTTACCCTCTTTTACAATCTCTCTAGGCTAAACATAAGCTGAGTGTCACTATGATATGATACAAACTCCAAGTTACATTTTTGGAAGTGAGGCTTACTAACCAGAAACATATTGCCATTACTCATATCACCAAGGTGTCTGAAAACCACCCATGGTGATCAATCCCTAAGATGGAACTTCTTTCCTTCTGGGTTGGGCTACAAATCACTTCTCAGAACCACCCATTACTTTACAAAATTAGGTTTAATATGGTGACAAGTATAAAAATTAATACTAGGACAATATCTTGCCTAAAACATGCCTAATACATGATAGAAATTTTTTCAATCATATGATAAACATAGAAGCTACATGTCATGAATGCATATCTCATCATAAACTTATGAACTTCATCAGAGAGTAATCAATAAGGTCCAATTCCCTCTCAAGTAGCTACAACAACATATTTTATCATATGCATTCATCAACTAGTCAATAACTTATTGAATCATGAATAATATCCATAGTAAGAGCACACCATATAACTAGGCATATAAACAACATATATCCAGAATAGAAGCCATGAAAAATCAGCCATAAGATCAACATAATAACTAGTGCACATGCTCATTTTTCACAATTGGAAAATAACTCATATTAACATACACAAAAGAAAATCAACTTAAGGAATTCCACATACCACTTGACCATAGATTGGGATGAACCAAATCTCTCTTTTAGCCAATCAACCCCATGCCATATTCCAATCATGAATATGAGATATCAAGGGGATAAACCAAGACATGAGAAAATAGGGAATCCAAAGGTTAAGCAACCTCCACCCTCAAGCTATCATGATCTCACCTAAACTAGTCTTGACATCACAAAACCAAAACAAGCTTGTATGCCTTTTAATTCCTTCACCATACCTAGAATAATGTTCCTGTCCCCACCCACTTTTCAAGGGCTTCTTCAAGAAAACCATCTCCACCCCAAACCCTAGGGATTTTTCTCAGACCATCTTAACCAGATCCAAAATATTCTAGCAATCCAAAGCTCAACCAAAAATGAATTCTATCACACTATGGTGATCTAAGAAATGGAAAAGAAAGGTTGAAACCACTATCAATCCTAGAAAAACCCGTGTTAATGACAAAAAATGAACAAAATAATCAAATGTATGTACCATGCATTCACATCCTAAAGAGCAAATTACAGATGAAACCTGTTAACTGCAAAATCTTCCTATTGTAGTTGCTAATCCAACTTTATCCTTGTGCTCCCTTGCTTTCCTTTGCTTTCCATTTGCTTTTCTTTTCTTTTCCTTTACTTATGTGTTTTCTTGCTCTCTCCTCTTGAATCTGACTCTCTCTCTCTAAAATTGATCCAAAGCTAAAACTTATAAAAAAAATGTGAATTGTTTCTCGATGCCTTTTTATCATTGATGTCTCATTTGTCATTTATTTTCCTTCATTTTCTCTTGCATGAATCTTTGTGTCTCTTCACCCTCCTTTTCTCCTATTTTCCTTTATTTTCATAATTAAATGCCATTTTTTCCTTGTTGTCTTTGCCAATTTCCTTAGCCATTAATAAACCACAAGTGATGCCCATTGTAATGTTTTCCCACCATTTAACATGGAATGTGTGCCGCATCATATTGGTATTATTTTTATTTACATGGAAAATCAATTCAAGGCTATTACAAAACCCTTCCACTTGGGGGAACATCATCCTTGGCATTGTATGACACATATGACCAGAAAACCATTGAAAATAAAACATACTACCTATGGAACTTTATAATATAGCTCGACATAGTATTTACAATGTTATCATGCTAAAAGAAAAACAAACATACCGCTTATTGGAGCTTTATAAAAGAGCTCATTATGATATTTACAATAACAACTATATATATATATATATATATATATATATATATATATATATATAATATATAATATATATAGATATTATATATATATATATATCTATATATATATATATATATATCTATATATAATTAAATATATATATATATATATATCTATATATATATATATATATATATATATATATATATATATAAATATATATATATATTATATATATATATATATATATATATATAGATATCAAAAATTCATTTGCTTCAACCAACAAATAATGAAGGATACAAAGTCCGCATCTGATCAACCATCTCTTGTGTAGATTCATTGGGCCCAAATTCCTTCCAATACACTTTAACCTTCTCTATTGCCTAGTTTCGGAGCATGAGTTGTTTTTGTTGTAATAGACATTGTATCTCTTGCTGGAACTCTCCCTCTAGTTCCACTTACAAACCGATCAATCACATGATCAACATCATATGCATATATCTTAATAAATGAAACATGGAAAGCATCATGGAATTTCACTATTGGTGGTAAATGTAAGTCTATAGGCCACTGGTTCAATCCTCTCAAGGATATCAAAAGGCCTACAATATTGATATGCCAACTTGGCAGATGAACCAATCTTCAAGGAGCTCTTCTTGGGCTTTATGTGCAAGTACACATGCTCCCCAACCTGAAACTACTTGACTTCTTTGTGTTGATTTGCATAACTCTTTTTCTTGTCATGTGTTGCCTTTAAATTCCTTTAAATAGCATGCATCTCTTACTCCCTCTTAGCCAACATATTTGGTCCAATTAGTACCCTTCTCACAGAATCACTCCAGTTGATAGGAGTATTACAACTCTACCCATAAAGAACATCAAATGGACTCATCTTCAAGGATTCCTAATATCCATTATTATATGCAAACTCCACCAGTGGAAGATACTCCTCCCACTTTCTCTACTAGTGAATGACATGCATCCTCAACATGTCCTCAAGAATTCTATTAACCCTCTCTTTCTATCCATCTATCTATGGATGATAAGTTGTACTCAAAGCTAACATTGTCCCCAAGCCTACAAACAACTCCTTTCAAAACTTAGAAGTGAACTTGGCACCTCTATCTGATATGATCCTCCTAAGAAAATTGTTGGACAATTGATGGCGGTTGCGCTAGTATTGTTCATGAATGTTGGCACTGATGTCAACTAGACTGGCAAGAATACATGACTCAAACAGATTCCTATGATAGCTGCAAGCTTCATGGAGAAGATCATTATGGTGGGTGTGATTTCATTTGTCTAAGGAGTTAATGAGAAAAGAAGTTTGCAGTCTTCTTCCAAGTAGAATAAGGACTCAAAGCCTCCATCAGGCCCTCTCCGTTGGAAAGTGCTCTAAATAATCTTTCCAACAATATGTAGAAGTCTAGAAATGGTTTCCTGGTTCAACAATTATGGCCTGTTGAATTTTATGGATTTCAAGCCTTAGGCACGAAAGAATACAACATATCAGAGATCATCAATCCAAACTATCGAAATATCGGAGATCAATGGTCCAACATATCGACATATCAAAGATAAGAGGTCTGATGTATTGGCATATCATCATATCAGCGATCGAAGGTCGGCATATCGACAATCAAAGATCAGCGTATCGATACATTGGAATGTCGGAGGTCAGAATATCATAGATATTAGAATGTTGGAGGTGTGATACCTCATAGTAGGTTGTATAAGAGGTTGGAGGATATAAAAATCTTTGAGATTGTCGTATTAGAACATCAACATATCGAGGATCACAATATCGAAACTTTTCAAGTGAGGAACCTTTAAAAATTTGTGATATAGCTAAGTGTCGATAAGCCTTTAAAATTTTCAAGGAATGTCAAAGGAAGACTAACAAAGTATTTTGGTGAAAAGCCAAGATTGGCAGGTCCTCCTCTCTCTCCTATAGAAGGACACATGATAACATCTAATTGGCCCTGATAAGGACACGTGGCAGCATCTGCTTGGCTCTGATAAGGTATAGTGGCAATTGACATCAGCACGACATTACATTACAATAGGACATGTGGTAGGCTTATTCAACCTTGTTGGGTAGTCTAATGGGCTAGAATTGGGTGACATGTGTCCTCACTAAGAATTATCTATGTGGAGTGATGACATCATATTAGAAGTCAGAAATCAGAGGATTGAAGACATTGAAACTCTATAACAATTGGAGTGTTGAAAAGTTCCAATATAGATGGGATTCTGATATTGGGCTAGCACATGGTCATAAGGGTTCAAAGAACCAAGGGCTAAGCAGAAGGAGCCAAGGGTCAAAGGAATATCATAACACAACACCACTATGGAGTAATAATGTGAAATTTCTCCAATACAAAGATTTGATGGTGTATGGCTTGACACCTTTGAAGTTGAATGTAGGAGTAAAGGAGTTTGTCTTAGGAGTAATGGCAACTATCAAAGATCATTGGGTCAAGGCAGCAAGGACCGTGGTATTTAGGAAAGGGTGTTACGGGAATTGAACCCATGTCTTCGACATGAGGAGATGATGTCCTAACCACTAGACGAA
>APFE031636891.1:51337-95329 GCA_000404065.3 Pinus taeda
ATGCAGGTCATCAAGGAAATGGTCGACTCTTCAAAGAAAGCAAGGAACCCCAAGTATGAAGAATCAAATGTTGTTTTTGATAAGATAAAGAAGTGTTATCTTGTATTGGCCCTCTCCTTTAGATTCTTTGGGAATTTGGCTTATTGATTTTAGTGCTTCAAAGCACTTCATCGAATAGAAGGGTGCACTCTCTAATTTGGTAAAGATGGAAACAATCGTGGGATTATACTTGGAGCTGATGCCACCTATCCCGGAAAGGGTGTAGGGAATGTTACCCCTCAATTGAATGAGGGTAACTCGATTCATTTACATAATCTCTTTTATGTACCTGATCAAAAGAAGAACTTGGTGTCCATTTCTGCAATGGAAGTCAAAGGTTACGAGGTGGCACTCATTGATGGAAAGGTACCTGTTTGAAAATAGATTTTTCAAAGATTTTTTTGAGTTTAGGGTTGTACAAGTTGTAGGACGTCCACTGGGGACCATGTCCATTGACACATAGCATCAGAGGTCTATGAGTTAGGTGGTGTTAGGGATGCCTAAATTCAAAAAGAGGATGAAAGTACATGTCTGAGATGTACCAAAGGAAAATCTTACAAGGGGACCATTCCCCTCATGTAGTAGGTCCACAAGTTTGGAACAACCCGAGGGGTTTGAGATTCATGATCGAGAATCTCATGTATATAGGTGGAAGAAATCCCTCTATGGCTTGAAGCAAAACACCCTAGCCGTAGTATGAGAGGATTGATAGTGGTCTGATGAAGTTGAGATTCACTAGGAGTGAAATTGATCTAAACCATTACCCGAAGGTTGTGGATGATAGACCTCTCATACCAGCACCTTATGACGATGACCTATTTTTGACAGGTGCAGACCCTCTCATTGCAGAAGTAAGAGGGAGTTGGATTCTGGATGTGGAATGATAAACTACAAGCCTGTGACTACCTTGAGGATCTTAACTTTTAGAAGTTATATGGTAGTGATGTCGGACCAGATTTGGGAAATGCCTTTGAGTTTCATAAACTCATTTGTGTTGATGTTATTGGTGAACTTCCATCTAGACATATGTTTCGTAGTTAGCATGGTGAGCTCATATTTGGTTGAGCCTCACCGGATTGGTGCTAAGAATCTTCTGAGATATCTTCAGGGCACAATCTCTCATGGATTGAGATACACTATCAGAAATATGAAATTGCATGATTATTCGAATGTTGACTGGGTAGGTAGTGTGGAGGATCATTAGAGCACTTCTCAGTGCTAGTTCTCTTTGGATTCTGCTTTGATAGCATGGATGAGCAGGAAGCAGAAGTTGGTTTCTACAAGCACCACCAAGACCGAATACATAGCTACGAGTATGATCTCGTGTGAAGCTGCATGGTTGTAGAAGCTCTTAAGTGAGATATTTGTAAACATGATGAATAACACTATGATTCTCTGTGACAACCAGAGGGGGGATTCGATTATTTAGGAATCATGTATTCGATGATTTCTCTAGCAGATAGACATCAAATACTGCCTTATGTGGGATATGGTAAGTTGATGAGCGAGGAGTGAGGAGGCTGCATCGCATTGAGACTGATGTATAGGTCGCATACATTTTTCAAAGCCCCAGGGAAAGGTCAAATTTGTGAATTTCTTGAACAGCTTGGATTTGTTGAGAGGCCTACTTATAAGGGTCCTGCATGTTGCATGCATTGAGCTTTGGGACCTCTAGGGGGCTTAGGGTACTTACTGGAGCAACATACAACCACAGGACGACTCACCCTCCCCTGGTGGTGCATTATGCACAAGATGATATGTTTAACCTTCCCCTGTGATACCCCATGGCGACTGTGGAATAGGATGATTATTATCCTATGGGCCGGGATGATTAGTTCTCCCGTGGAAACTGTGGAACATGATGATTAGTTCTCCCATGGCAATTGTGGAATAGGATGATTAGTTCTCCTGTGGGCCGAGATGATTAGTTCTCCCATGGAAACTGTGGAATAGGATGATTAGTTCTCCTATGGGCTAGGATGATTAGTTCTCTCGTGGAAATTGTGGAACAGGATGATTGGTTCTCCTGTGGATCGGGATGATTAGTTCTCCCATGGAAACTGTGAAATAGGATGATTAGTTCTCCTGTGGGGTAGGATGATTCATTCTCTTGTGGATAGGATGATTAGTTCTCCTATCGAGGCATCCTACACATGCAGTCTGGGACTTATGGGAAGTACCTCTCATCTGATTAATGAGAAGGGAAATGGGGTTAGGGACCATAGTAGTACTATCGATGGACGCATCAATGTATCTATTGTACTCCCTATGCCAGGATGAACTCCATTGATCTGGGATCAATAAAAATAATCTGGGATCAGTATGAGTGGTTTGAGACACTCTCTTGTGATATTGATCTCGGATCAATAAAACTGACTTCGGGTGAGTAAGAGTGATGTGACACACTCTCTTCAAATGAAACTAACTTCGGGTCAGTGAAGAATGGTAGGAGACATTCTTGATCAATTCTTCTTCTTCATGGTTTAGCATAGCATAGCAGAGCTCAGCAAAGTACAGTAGTGCAGGGCACTGATGGCAGATATTGTATAAGCAAACATATGGATGAGTGAATGGAGTTCTCCCTAGTTGAGAGGGAGTGTTAAAATTGGCAACTAGGGCCAAACTCCATGTGGGTCATCTTATTAATGGAAGTTGATATTTTTCTTGGATCCCTCTCATCAAGAGGTGTAGGATTTATGTAGATATCATCTGATTCCGTATTCATGGATATATGAATTTATTTTTGTTATGGGACAATTCATCAAGGTTGGCTAGCAACCAAATAAACCCCACTTGTGCTCAACATTTTAATATAAATAGAGGTGGCCTTCAAGTCATTTCAACACACTTTGGATCTCTTCCTCTCTCTACTTGTCTTTGGGTTTTAGTAGGAGGAGGGATCCTGAGGGATAACGCTACCCTAATCTATAGGGTAGAAGCCAGAATTGCTGGAACTGCCAGGAATAGCTAGAATATACAAAACTGTTGGAATTGTTGGGAACTGTCAAGAATAGCTAGAACTGCTATAATTTCCAGAACTGGTGGAATTTTTAGAATTGTCGAAACTACCACGAATAGCCATAACTGCCGGGAAAAGCTGGAACTGCCGGGAAAAACCAAAACTGCAGGGAAAAACTGGAACTGTCGGGAAAAGCTGGAAAAGTCAGAACTACCAGGAATAGCCAGAGTTGTTGGAACTGCCAAAACTGACGGGAATAGCCAGAACTGCCGGGAATTGCCGGGAACTATCGGAACTGTCAGAACTGTCGGAACTGCCGAAACTACCGGAATAGATGCGAAAGTTGATGCAGAGGGTAGAAGCTAGAACTACAGGGAATAGTCCAAATTGTCGAAACTTCTAGAACTATCAAAACTGCCGGGAACAGCCGAAATTACTAGAACTATCGGAACTGCCAAGAATAGCCGGAACTACTGGAACTGCCGGAACAACCAGAGCATTTGCCTTTGAAGGAGAGCAGCATACAAGGGACAACTAACTAACATTGGGATAGTTGTATGGTACTTAGTAGCAAATACACCAAGCATGCAATGGCTATCATGCAAGGGATAGCTAGCTTGCAAAAATATGCATGCTAAGGAAAACAAGCATGCTAGGGACAACAAGCAAGCTAGGGACAACAAGCAAGTAGGATTCAGCCAACACATAGGTCAATATGGCAACATGGTGTAGCAATGGCACATAATGCAGTACAGTGATGGGTACGGTCATGATTAATGAAGCCTGACGAGATGGAGCATAGTGATGATGGGTGCAACATGGTGCAACACTGTGAGGTGCAGCATTATGATGAAATGCAACACAATGATAGGTGAAGGAGTCACCTTGGAGAATCAGTTGAAGCAACATGTCTTCAACTGATCTCATGTATCATCTTCTTAGATATGATCTATGCTCTTATCTAGATAAGTCGAAGTGTTGACTTCTGTTGTAAACGTACTCTCTCTCTCTCTCTATTGAACTATTGAAGAACATATAAGAAGAATTGATCAAGGTTTTCCCCACATTGGGGTTTGTCCCTGGCTAGTGCCACATCTTGTGTCCTCTTGTCTTGGCTTGTCTTCTGTGATTTATGTTTACGTTCTATCTGCAGTTTACTTTAATACTGATTTGATTGCTAATCTAGAAAATATATTGAGCTAACTGTGAAAATTGAAATAAATTGCTCAAAGCATAGAACATAACTAAAATTAACACAAAGCCTCCATTGGACCCTCTCCATTAGAATTTTCTTTGAATAATATTTCCAACAATATGTGAAAGTCTATAAATGGATCCCTGGTTCAAAAATTATGTCCTACTGAAGCTCAGAGATTTGAAGCCTTAGGCAAGAAAGAATATCGACATATCGGAGATCGACAGTCCAACGTATCGGCATATCAGAGATCGACGGTCCAACATATTGGCATATCAGAGATTAGAGGTTTGGTGTATTAGAAAATCATCATATCGCGATCGGAGGTCAACATATCATTATATTAGTGATCAGAGGTCAATGTATCAAGGCATTTAAATGTCAGAGGTCAGCATGTCGACAATATGAGAATGTCGAAGGTGTGATACGTCAGATTACGTTGTAACAAAGGTTGGGGGATCTATAAATCCTAGAGATCAGCTTATCAGAACATTGACATAGTGGGGATCACAATATCAGAACTTTTCAAGTGAGGAACCTTTAAAAATTTGCAATATCGCTAAGTGTCGATAAGCCTTTAAAAGCGTAGAGGAATGCCAAAGGAATATTAACAAAGGATTTTGGTGCAAAACTAAGATTGGTGAGTCCTCCTCTCTCTCCTCTAGTAGGAAACATGGCAGAATGTGATTGGCTCCCATAACGACACATGGCAGCATCTCATTGGCTCTGATAAGGTATAGTGGAAGATGACACCAGCATGACATGGAAGTACGATATGACACGTGGCAGGATTATTCAACCTTATTGGGTAGGCTGATGGGCCAAACCGGGAGACACGTGCCACAACTAAGGAGTCTCCACATGGAGTGATGATGTCATATCAGAAGTTGGAAATTGGAGGATTGAATACATCAGAACTCTATAATAGTTGGAGCATTGAAAATTTATGATATAGGAGGGCTTTCGATATTGGGTTGGAACATGGTCGTAAGGGTTCAAAGAATCAAGGGCTATGGAGAAGGAACCAAGGGTTTGAGAAATATTAGAACATAGTGCCACTATGGATTAATAATCTGAAATTTCTCCAGTAGAGAGAGTTGATGGCATATGGCTCGAGAGCTTCGAAGTTGAATGTAGGAGCATAGGAGTTGGTCTCAGGAGTAATAGCATCTGTCAAAGATCGTTGGGTCAAGGTAGCAAGGGCCACGATCTCCAGGAAAGAGTGTTGGGTTCACCTTGAGATGAGACAAGCCATCATCGTGCTCTGATGCATGTCTTCAGTGAGGTAAATGGATGGAACTCTTGAGGTAGTGTGCAGGTAATCTCAGAATTAATTTCTCAGCATGGAGCTCCATGCAGTCAAATGTTGAAGGATTGCAAGGTCGATCTTTTTTTCTGCACGATGACCATAAACTAATAGGAGATGCAACAGTAGCAAGGGAGGCCATTCCTAAGTACAATTGGGAAGCTAAAGGACATGTAGCAGAGTCTACCTTCCACAGAATTCCTTAATAGAACAAAACCATAACCTGTAATGGAGAATAATGGGGAGTTGAGAATATGTGTGAGAGTATTGAGCCGTGAGTGAAGCGCATAGTGACAGTGAGGTTGAAGCACCTGACAGGACTTTGTTTAATAGTGTAGCAAGAGCAGGGAGAGTGTTGTGTGGAGAATGACGAGGGTAGTGTTGAAGAGTAGTTAATGAAGAGCCATTGATGATGAAGGCAGAGCACAAAGGAAGTGTTGCTAGGAGTATCAAGAGGAGATTTTATGGAAGTGAGCACAGTAATAGAGTGCAGAAGTTGAATCTACAGATAGCCATTTATTGATATTTTACTTGTATAATTGGATTCCTCTGTTTTCAGTTTGAAAATGGTATGAAATAGTATAACAGTGGCAAGTGTAGGTTGCTACATGCACACTAAAGAGATTAGCTCCTCTTGGCAAGTTGGTGCTTGCTAACCAAACACAGGTTGGTGTCTGCATACTAAAGAGGTTGGTGCCTATTGGCAAGTTAGTGCTTTCTAACTCAAGGCAAGTTGGCACCTCTTAGAAAGTTGGTGCTTGCTAAACAAAGGGTGTCAGTGCCTCGTGTGAGTGGGTGTTCACAAACAAACATATGTAATTAAGTGGGTGCTTAATTTACATCTAAGCAAACAACAAATTTGGGGCTTCTTCCCTCTGGGTTTCCACGTGAAAAAAACTTGTGTCAAATATGTGCTGCTTATGTGATTTTTGTTTGAATAGGTGTGCTTGAAATATTGTTGCTTAAATGATTTGTGAATGAATTCTCTCACAAGCTAAATATTATAAGAAGAGATTGTAAGCATAAAAATAAAAAAATAAAATATTTTCTTAATTATTGATTCAACCCCCTCAACAATTTTGATCTAGGTAGACATTGGTGGCCACCTGCCAAGTCCACTTGAACCCTCACCATTGTTTCTCTCAGCATTTTCACTTTCCTTAATTGTAGCACAACTTACTATTTTTAGCAGTTTTTCGGGTCTTGAACTTCCGGAGCCGTTTTGAGGCCCTAAATGACATTTTTTGGGAAAACTGGGAGCAACATGGGTCCATGGACCTATGTTGCTCTTCCCATAGTTGTAGTTCTTGGATAGATCTTTCTAACGAGATATTGTACACATCAAACAGAATCATATGCCAAAGTTATGATCCCGGGAAGTTGATGTACCAATTTACCC
The DNA here is from genome assembly GCA_000404065.3 of Pinus taeda. NCBI lineage: Eukaryota > Viridiplantae > Streptophyta > Pinopsida > Pinales > Pinaceae > Pinus > Pinus taeda. The sequence continues at coordinate 58,236 of APFE031636891.1, forward strand.
AAACGGGGCTCACAGTTTGGCATTTCATCTTCTAGGGTTAGGTTTTTGGATGTTTAGGGTTTTCCATTGCTTCTCAACAATAAATAGGCCTTTGAGCCTCATTGTAAGACAGTTCAGAGCCATGTAGCGCCACATCTCTTCTCAGAGATAAGCTACCATCACCTTAGTTGGTTTATTTCCATTACTGTTTGTAAGCATATTTCAGTATTTTACATTAATGAAATGAAGTATTATTTCTGTTGCATATCTGTGTTTATGGTTATCTTTGTATATGTTGCATTCCTGTTTAAATCCAGATCAGTGGTATCAGAGCAGTCTACTTTTTCTCTGTTTTTCTTTGCATGTCCCCAACAAGGTCGGGATATAAGGAGTTAGGGCTTGAACTGGTTGAACCTTTGCAAGAACAGCCTCACAAATCCCAATGGCCTCCCATGGCGGGTGAGAAGAAAGATGAGGGGGCAATAGATCCTCTCAAAATCTTGCTCGAAGAAGCCCTTGAGTGACAAAGGAATGCTATGATGGATAGCTTTGCCCAGATCCTTTAGCAGCTACCCAGAAGCAACGCATTGGCTTCCAGCAGCTACTCTGGAAACACCACGCCCTTTAAGGTACAAGTTAATTTTGAAATCCCCATATTCAAGGGTTAGATAGACACAGATGCCATAGATAAATGGTTAAATATGCTAGATGGTTATTTTTCTGTTCATGAATTTTCGAGTCAGGAAAAGATTGTTTTCGCTCTTCTCAATGCAGCCCCCCACGTCACGGACTAGTGGGAAACCTAGTGCAAGCAAAAGGATGAAAATATCGGCTCGCTATTTTTAGCCACACCCACCTGGAATTCATTCCGGGATGCAATCAAGGAGCAGTACTACCCTGTCGGAAGCTATGAGGATCAATACATAAAGTGGACCACGCTACAGCAGGGAAGGGACCAAGACATGCCAGAGTTTACCAATCTTTTCCATACCCTTCGCACAAAGTTGGGTATCAAGGATCGAGAGCAGGATTTGATAATAAAATACCATGGCTACCTACACAAGTACATCCAGGAAGAAATAGAATTCTTGAACATATCCTCGCTCGGCACAACATACCAATATGTCGTTAAGGTCGAGCAAAAGTTTAAACAGAAGAAGCGAGACTTTGGGTCTGTGAATCCAAAGCAAGGGAAAGGTGCCCCTAAACCACAGAACAAAGGACAAAGCCAAGGCAGGGCATCCCAAGACAACCCGCCAAAGCTGCAAGAAAAGAACAGCGCCGCGAAGCCAAAAAAAGACATGGGAAAATGGTGTGAGTTCCATAAGAGCTCCACTCACAACACAAGTGAGTGTCGGGCCAAGCAGTCACTGGTGGCTGAGCTAAAGGTTTCAAAATTAGATGCATGTTCCAACTCTAAGTTAGAACTCGATAAGGGGAATGACAAAGGGAAGCAGATTATCGATGCGGAGCCCAACGCCACCGTTGCCACCACGAAGATACAAAAGGAGGAACTCGAAGATGCAAAGGAGGAGGAGCATCTCTTCCACTCCCAAATGTGGGTAAAGGGCTCCCCACTACAGTTCATTGTCGATAGCATGAGCCAAAAGAACCTCATTTTAGCAGAAGTTGTGAAGCAGTTGGGCCTACCGACCACAGCACATCCACAATTGTACACCATTAGGTGGCTTCACCAAGGACGACATCTTCGCGTGAGCCAGCAGTGTTGCGTTCCATACAACATCAAGCCCTTCATGGATGAGGTTTTGTGTGACATTTATCCCCTTCAAGTTTGTGATATATTATTAGGACAACCATACTTGTGGAAGTTACATGCTCTGTATGAATCACAGCCCCGTGCTGTTATTGTTACATTTGGAAATAAGTTGTACAAGATACCAGAGGTAGCACCGCCTATTGCCATCTCTTTGTTTACTGCAAAAAAATATAGTAAGCTGATTTCCAAAACTAGGAAATTTATTTTCTTGATGATACACCCTCGAGGAAAGAAGAAGACGGTGGCCATGACCTCCAGACAGGGCCCCTCTGCACGACAACTACATATGGACAAGGTCGCGAAGGAGTATGAGGACATCTTCACCTCCCCCGCAAGGGCTCCTCTGCACTATCAGGTCAATCACTCCATCGATTTGACCCCAGGTGCACCACTACCCAGTGGACCAATCTATCGGTGCTCCATTTTGGAGAATGATGAAATCAAGAGGCAGATTCAGGAGCTATTGTAGAAATGTCACATCTGTCCAAGTTCATCACCTTGTGGGAGCCTGATCGTGTTGGTACAGAAGAAGGATGGGACTTGGAGACTCTGTATTGACTACTAGGCACTGAACAAGATCACTGTCTATAATAGGTACCTGGTCCCGCAGATTGATGACCTCCTAGACCAACTAAAGGGGGCAAAATATTTCAGTAAGATCGATCTGAACTCAGGATATCACTAGGTACTAATTGAACCCTTTGATGTGTGGAAGACTGCCTTGAAAGACAAGGAGGGCCTTTTTGAATGGTTGGTTATGCCTTTTGGATTAACGAATGCTCCTGCAACCTTAATGAGGCTAATGGATGACATCTTGCGGCCATTCACCAACTCATTTGTAGCGATATGCTTGGATGACATTTGAATCTTCAGCCAAAGTTGGGAAGAGCACCTCCACCACATCCGACAGGTTCTCCAAACACTGTGGCAACACAAGCTATGTGCCAATTTGGAGAAATATACTTTTGGCATGACCTAGGTTCAGTATCTGGGATACATTATTGATGAATAGGGGGTGCATGTGGATCCAACCAAGATCCAAGTCATTTAGGATTGGCCATCTCCAACCACTCTGATAGAGCTCAGTAACTTTCTAGTTCTTGCCAACTCCTACCGCAAGTTCGTCTTGGGGTTTTCCCATATCACTTGGCCCTTGAGTCAAGTCACCAAGGGAGGAGCGAAAGCAAAATTCTTTTGGTTTGAATCTCAACAGAATTCATTCATAGAGTTGAAAGATCGCCTTTGCACAACACCTGTTCTCGCATTACCAGATTTGCAACAACCATTTGAGGTTGAGACATATGCCTCTGACTATGCTATTGGGGCAGCCCTTACTCAACACGGGCATCCAGTGGCATATCACAGTGAGACACTTTCAAACATAGTCGAGAAGTATCCCACTTATGACAAAGGATGTATTCCATTATTCAGGCCTGCCGACAATGGAAGCATTACATTTTGGGGAAGTAAACGGTCATCCACATAGGCCACCGATCTCTACAGTTCATATAGACCCAAGGGAAATTGTAGAATGATCACCATCATAAGTGGTCTATATACCTACAAGAGTTCCATTTGAATATCAAGTATAAGAAGGGCAACACCAATAATGTTGCAGATTTCCTCAGTCGACCACCGATCATGGCGTTAACCACCATGCTCAACTCTTATGGGCACAAGACTTATGATTGGCCACTTCTCTACAAAAGCGACCCAAAATTCGGCCACACATACCAAACACTCTTGGAGGATCGGCATGTTCCATATTTTCACCTCCAGGATGCCTTGTTATGCCACTTGGGTCACCTTTGTGTTCCTTCAAGTGAGCATGCCAAGATGATTTGGGAAGCACACTACAGTCGGGCTACTGGGCATTTTGGGGTCGAGAAAATGGTGGCAGTACTGTAAAAGTATTTCTATTGGCTGAATCTTCGACAGGATGTCGGGCAGTACATCAGATCATGTACTGCCTATGCCATTGCCAAACTGAACACCAAGAAGCAAGGCCTCTATACCCCACTGCCTAACCCTAGTTGACCTTGGGAATCCATCTCCATGGATTACATGTCAAGCCTTCCTTCCACTAAGCATGGAAATGACTATGTTTTTGTGGTCATCAACAGGTTCTCAAAGATGGCCATTATGGCGGCCTGCAAGAAGAATATCACAGCAGAAGCGACTACTAAACGCTTCTTTGAACGAGTGTGGGTGCACTTTGGGATCCCACAATCTATCATCTTAGATCGGGATAGTCAGTTACTCAGTATATTTTTGTCCAGTCTCTGGTCAATGTTGGACACCAAACTCACTAAGTCCACAACCTTCCATTCTTAAATTGATGGCCAGACAGAGGTTTTCAACAGGATGATTGTACACATTTTTTGCATGTACAACTCAAAGCATCCACGCACATGGGACGAGAGCCTCCCCTATGTTCAGCACAGCTACAACCGAGCTCTTTACAGCTTGACTAGCCACAACCCTTTTTAGGTGGGCGTGGGATTCCAGCCACTATGCCCCATTGATGTGGCCATGCCACTTGCAGCTACTCACACAGATTCGGCTCATGTCCAGTCCAAAACAAACAAGGCAACCATATTCATTGAGCACATCCAACATATTCACTTGCAGGTCCATGAAATTTTAGATAAATCAAATGCCAAGTACAAGCAGTGACATAATCAACATCGAGTGCCACACAATTTTCAGGTGGGCGACAAGGTATGGTTGCATTTGCAAAAGGAACGCCTTACTGGAGCCTATCAGAAACTGAGACCACTTGGATATGGTCCTTACACCATTACTAAGGATGTGGGATAGAATGCATTTGAGCTCAGCATTCCCCCATTCCTTGGCCTGCACCTAGTGTTCAACGTGGACTACCCTTCAGCCATACTTTCCACCATTACTAGACACATCTGACATTGCAGAATAGCTCACACCCACAGAATTAAATCTAGATTGCATGGAAAAAGTTGCAATTGATCGGATCATGGACACACAAATCAAGAACACTTGCCAACAAAATATCCAATTGTATCGAGTTATCAAAGCAGGCCAACTCCTTCACCAGGGCAGGTGGCTCACCAGGGACCAAGTTTAGCAGAAGTTTCCTCATCTCATGGAGGAACTCAATGCAATAGGGACCACTGCTTCCTATTGGGGGAGGAATGATCCAGGTGGACATTGGTGGCCACCTACCAAGTCCACTTGGACCCCCACCATTGTTTCTCTCAGCATTTTCAGTTTCCTTAATTGTAGCACAACTTACTATTTTTAGCAGTTTTTCGGGTCTTGAACTTCCAAAGCCATTTTGAGGCCCTAAATGACGTTTTTTGGGAAAACTGGGAGCAACATGTGTCCATGAACCAATTTTTCTCTTCCCAAAGTTGTATTTCTCGGATAGATATTTCTTGTGCACATCAAACGGAGATCATATGCCAAAGTTACGACCCCGGGAAGTTGATGTACCAATTTACCCAAACAGGGCCCATAGTTTGGTGTTTCATCTTCTAGGGTTAGGTTTTTGGATATTCAGGGTTTTCCATTGCTTCTCAACAATAAATAGGCCTGCGAGCCTCATTGTCAGATAGTTCAGAGGCATGTAGCCGCCACATCTCTTCTCAGAGATTGCCCTAGTTGGTTTATTTCCATTACTGTTTGTAAGCATATTTCAGCATTTTACATTAATGAAATGAAGTATTATTTCCGCTACATATCTGTGTTTATGGTTATCTCTGTAATTTGTTGCATTCTTGTTTAAATCCAGATCAAATTCCTTGTTTCAACAAACACCATGTGACCTCACTATGTCCTAGATGAAGATTTGGGCTACCTCACTAGTTAAATTAGTAGACTTTATTGCAATGAATTGAGCTACCTTGCTCAACTTGTCAACCAAAACAATGATAGAATCATGTTGCTTCGATATCCTTGGAAAACCTGTAATGAAGCCCATAGAAATGACCTCCCATTTCTATTTTGGAATTAGAATAGGCTAGAATATACCAGTTGTGTTCTTACAGTCAACTTTCACCTATTGATAGTCCAAAACATCTTGCAAAAAACTCGGCCACCTCTTTCTTCAAATTCAGTCAATGATAGAACTTCTTAATTATTGTCAAAGTCTTATGGTATCCTGGGTGGCTTGAATATGTCTTGACATGAAACTCGCTCGTGATAAGCTTCTTGAGCTCATTGTTATCTGGCATATAAATCTTGTTCTTGAATTTAACCAAACTATCTGTCATGAGGTGATACTCCTAATCTCTATCACCTTCACCTTGCTGCTATAACCCATGATTCAACTACTAATACCTCCCATCATGTTTCCCTTCATGAAAAATTTTCTCCTACAAATTTTTCCCATAAGAGCACACAACTGAAATATGATTCACCTACACTCTCCTACTGAGAACATCTAAAACTTTGTTCCCCTTTCCCTTAATGTACTTGATCTCAAAGTCAAAATCATTAAGAGTAGATAACTATATTTCTTGCCTTGCATTCAAATTTGGTTGTTCAAAGAAGTACCTCAGTCCACTGTGATCACTTATCAAGATGAACTTCCAGCCAATGAGGTAATTCCTCCACATCTTCAGTGCATGAATGATCACTGCCAACTCAAGATCATGAGTCACATAGTTGTTCTCATGCTCATTCAGCTTCCTTAACTCATAGCATGCCACCTTCCCTTCCTGCATCATGACTCCACCAAGTCCTTTCTTGCAAGCATATGTAAAAACTACAAACTCCTTATCGGGATTTGTAATCCTCAAGTCTATAGCTTTTGTAAGAAAATGCTTCAAATGCTCAAAAATAGTTGCACTCTCCCCAATCCATTCAAACTTTTTTTCTTTTCTCTGCAAATATGTAATAGGATGGAAAATTATTGAGAAGTTCCTGATGAACCACCTGTAATAAAATAATAATCCCATGAATGATCTAACCTCACGCACATTCCTAGGAGTTGGCCACTACATGTGTTACAGGTCTATTTGGGCTCATCACTCCCATAATTTAGATCTGTACTTTTAGGGCTCATCAAACCCTAATTCAGTTGCTACATGCCCTAGACAAGTCATCAATTTGAATGCTTCCTTCCCTGAGAGTTTCTTGGCCTAAATCCCTCTAGAATGCCTCCTTGAGGGACTAGCATAGCCTTGGTCAGGGGAAAGTACACTTCAGTGCGGGTAGGCCCATGTCAGAGTGCATTTTAGAGCACTTAGTCCCACTTTGACCCGCGCTCGGCGAGATTGAGCAAAATCAACATAGGGTTCTCGGAATATTCTTATCTTATGGAGCATTCTAGAAGATTCCCACACTTATCATCTCCTATGAGCTCAAAATTGGATAGGGAATGAGTTAAGTAACCTCCTATCCTCTCATCCTTTCCTCCATGGAAACTAACTCTAATTTTGGAAGGCCATTCAATACCCTCATTTATGACCAAACCTCCTCCATTTGCCTATAAATTGAGCACTCATCTAAGTGATCAAGGGCTGGACTTTGAGAATTTGTAAGGAGATACTGTTGGTGTGAGGTTTGAGATTATAAGAAAGAATTGTTATGCTGCCAGAGTGTTGTGCTTTTGATGTGATGTTCGTTGGAACCCAAGCTGGAAGAGTGACAATGGATGGGAATTCATGGTTGTAATTCTTTCTTCTACTTAATAAAGTTTTTTACACCTTTTCCCATATTCTTGTATTTATGTATGATGATTATATGTGTAAATTCTTTCTATTCCATTTGGTTATAGTAGGTAGATCTCTTGCTTTGATTGGTTTTTGTCCTTTGTTTATGATTGCTGGTACCTATCAAGTGGATTAAGTTCGAGAAGGAGCGACGGGAGCCAAACAAAGGAGACAAAGGGAAAGCGAAACATAATATGTAGGTCCCTTGTCTTATTTATCTTCTATAGAAAAAGGTTAAGCACTTTAAATCTGTTGTTCTAGGTGTAGCTACCCACCTAGGGAAATTTTGTTTATCCGTAGATGCAAAATTCCACATAAAAAATTGGCGACCATACTCGGGATTGACCATCATTTTGGTTAGTTTATCCTCATCATAGTACACCCTAGTAGACTTTACTTGCTTTCATTGATCTTATTTCAATCTTTTTGAAGTGCTTTTGGTCAAAACATTGAGGTTAGATGTATTTTGATTAGCCTCTCTAGCACCAGCGCGGGCTTGGTCAGGAGACAATGCTCTGCAAAGAACCTTTGGCTTAGAGATAGTTCTCTTCAATGCATTACTTCCACTTTGACCTGTGCTAATCCTACTTAAGCTTAAAATCCCATCTTTGGCTTGGAAGTTTCCAATTTTGCTTCTGAAGTTGTTTGTTTAAAGATCAATGTTTCTATGGTTCTGAAATCAACTTGTATCTCTTCTCCTAGCCTTACTTTGACCGTGATTGTCTAGTGTTTCTTAAGAGATTTCTTTATCATTATCAGTTCATTGTCAAAGTTAGTTTATATCAATTAGTCTTTTCTGAAAAGGAAGTGTCATAAAGTATTCATTTCTTTGGAAAAGAAATTGTTGTAAAGTCTTTGTTTCTTGTGAAAAGTATTGATTGATTGTTTGTGCATCTAGTTCCTTTTTGTTCATCTAAACACTAAAGGGACCGAAAAGAAAAACTTTCATTTTGTGAATGCTTGATAGGAATAGTTAGGGAAATTGCATTAGGTGTGCTCTTTTCTCTTTGTCCAAGATATGATTTCTCTATCCCATACTAGCTACATTTTTCATTGTTAATTGAATGAAAGAATGTTTCTCATGTTAGTTGTATTCTAGGAATTGCAAACATACATCACGTGGTGAACCTTGAAAAGAAAATTCTTAAGAAGATCAACTTAAAATTTATCCCAATTAACCTAATGGAGCATTGTAACTTAACACATAACATTTAGAGGTCTAGGCTAGAGACATGTTTCAACATCGTAAAACATAGAAGTTGTCGCTAACTTGTCTGTGATACATTCCGAGTGTGATACCTCATTCCACGTACATGAGTATATCGTAGTTCGTCCACATACCTTCGAGTATATAGGACGGTGTTACAATGTAAAGTATAAAGGAATGCTCTCACTGTGCAGTTTCGCATTAGACAATGCTAACACGAATTGGGCCTCCATGTACTTTTGGGTATATATGGGAGGACTACATTAGGTTGTTATTCATCCTTAATTAATCGAGTCGACCGCCTTGTAAATTGTGATAAACTGAACACAGTATTCAGGGAGATTACCTACACATATGTTAAGTCCTTGGATTTCTGAGGCAATATATTGTAGTTAATAGTTGCTTGGTAATCCTTTTGCCTAGATTATCCCTCTTTTGTTTTGTTATGTTATTTTGATTAAAATAAAATTAATTGACCACGGATAACATCCTCCATGTTCACTCCCTATTTTTTCTTAGGTTGACACTTATGGCAACAACTCCGGAGTCCACCGATCAAAGAATTCCTTTTGATGGGAATCCTAGTCCTTTTCCTCCTTTCGGAAGTATTGGTGCTCCTTATATGGCTACATTGTCCCTTCCGAGATATACCATTGGCTTGCTAGTATGGTTTTTTTCAACCTCCTTGGTTCAAAATGTTGTTATTTCTCCGCAATCAAGTACTCCTCCAACTAGACAAAATCAACCTGCAGTTGATCCTAAAGTATTGACACTAGTAAATAGGTGGATAAGAAGAAGAAGAAAGGGAAGAAGAAGAAGAAAAACAAAATTCAGCAGGGGAGCAACTAAGAAACCATTGCTTTGAATGCAACTTTTGATGATAAATCATCCAATAAGCCTCACAAACTTCAATATCCTTGAAAACTTTGTACGAGAGACCATCTCCTTCAAAATTGTTCAAGTATTACTTAGATCTTAGAATAATGGTCTTCTCGTTCACATCATCCTATGTCATCAACTTCTGGAGATCATGCTGGTGACACACCATCAACTAGAGGTAGTAACGTTCATGGAAATAAGGGTAAAGTTAAGTTTCCCTATAGGTTATGTGAAGGGAATCACCCCATTCACCTTTGTCCCTATCTGGATGAAGCCAAAAAAGGGTTGGATAACCATCCTGCTTCTCTGCAACGACTTCCATCTAGTTACAGGAGAATCTTCCTTAATCCTGCACCTAGTTGATGAAGTGACTGACCCAAGTCAACCATTGGTCAAACCAACTCTCTTTGAATGTGAATCCCATGAGTCTATACCTGAACAATCATAGGTCGAGGAAATAGTTGACCTAATTTCACCTTCAGTTAATCATACCTTTCCCATAGAGAGGGAGTATGATACCACTCAAGTTATTTTTGTTTCTTTAGATTCTAATGAGCTTGGGGGCAACCCTCCTGTTCCATGAAGACAGGAGGAAAATCCTCCCATTCTCGTAACTCAAGGGGGTAATTCTCCCGTTCTTACGGTACCCCCTCCAAGTAGTCTGGTCACTTCCTTTGATTAGAATCGACTGGTATGTGCCTTTCCAGATCATAGTACAGGTTTATAATATGATTGTATCTGGCACTATTATAGATGAAGGTGCATCTATGAGTACCCTTTCCTCCACTGCTTGGCAGGCACTCAATTCTCCTCCACTTATGCCTATTACCCAGAATTTGTTGCCTTTTAACAGAGGAACCAATCAACCATTAGGGATCCTTCCTCAGTTATCTATTGCTTTGGGAGGGAAAATTGTTTATATCAATGTGATGGTAGTCCTAGACCCTTTAGATTACAATTCACTTCTTATGCGCAACTATGTTTATGGCATGGGAGCTATTGTTTCAACACTCTTTTGAGTGATGTGTTTCCCGTATGAAGGAAAAATTGTCACTGTTGACCATCTTCATTTCCCAGTGCAAATATGGCTTCCAGTCAACCATCTTCCCTAAATGGTCCTTTTGTCCTAATGGTATCTTCCTTGCCACAGTTCAATTATGTGGCAACTCGTTCCATGCCTATATCAACTGACGATCAATTTCATGATGTTGTACATTATGTACTGGGGGCATTGGAACCATATCTCTCCTTCCATAGCATTGTTCTCCCATTTGATGAGAACCTCTTGGAATTCATGACCTCTTATGGGTCGTGATCAAGTATATGAGGATAGTTCCTAGTCTCATGCCAACCTCATTAAAAAATGAAACAAAGGGTATGAGGATACTTCCTGGTCTTGTGTCAATCTCGTTAAAAAACGAAACAAAGGGTATGAGGATAATTCCTAGTCTTGTGTCAACCTCGTTAAAAAATGAAATAAAGGGTATGAGGATAGTTCCTGGTCTTGTTTCAACCTTGTTAAAAAATGAAACAAAGGGTATGAGGATAGTTCTTGGTCTTGTGTCAACCTCGGTAAAAAATGAAACAAAGGGTCAGCGTATAGTTCCTTGTCTTGTGTCAAGCTCGTTAAAAAATGAAACAAGGAATATGAGCATAGTTCCTTGTCTTGTGTCAAGCTCATTAAAAAATCAAACAACGAATATGAGGATAGTTCTTCGTCTTGTGTCAACCTCATTAAAAAATGAAACAGGTCCTATGAGCATAGTTCCTTGTCTTGTGTCAAGCTTGTTAAAAAATGAAACAAGGAATATGAGGATAGTTCCTTGTCTTATGTCAAGCTCGTTAAAAACTGAAACAAGAAATATGAGGATAGTTCCTGGTCTTGTGTCAACCTCATTAAAAATGAAATAGGTCCTATGAGCATAGTTCCTTGTCTTGTGTCAATCTCATTAAAAAATGAAACAAGGAATTTGAGTATAGTTCCTTGTCTTGTGTCAAACTCATTAAAAAATGAAACAAGGTCCCTTGGAGCAAAGTTCAAAGTCGAGTCTTTGATTAGATCTCGTAAAATCCCAGTCGAGTCTTTCACTTGATCTCGTAAATGAACCTTCATTCCATCCACCTGATAGCCATGAGTAGTCTACTTAGGTGAATGCAATGAAGCTTAGGGGGCATGCACCTAGAATCAAGTCATCATGCTGGGGGCATGTAAACTGAATCCAAGCATAGTTCCCTATGGTTCAAGCTTGTGTAAAAATGAACCCATCTCCATTTTAACCCTTGTGATTTCCATTCTATCAGCCTCTTCCATCAAATGAGCTTTGGTTTTTCTCCTTCCATCATCACTATCTGCTTGGTCGATCATATGCTTTCACTTCGTTGTTTTACCCTTTTTGAGGAATAGTTGCAATGAGTGGTCTTATTAGCCAGCCTCTTCACATAAATCAACCTGTTTTGAGAAGTTCCAAAAACACTGGAACCAGTTGCTATCCTAGACACCGCTCGTTCCTCAAAGCAGAGTCCTCTTTAAGCTCTTTTCAAACTTGAAATATGAAAATATTGTCAAGCGCTTGTCCTTTTCAGCTCATAAATGATTGGAAACGACATCTACTCAGTATAAGTTTAACCCTTTTCCAGATTGAGGTAGATTATTTACGAAAAAGGAATATGTTGATCGAACATGGTCAATAGGTTCTCCCTTGTATTATTTTATGCTTTTTCGGATGTGAGATATGAATCTACGGAAAAGAACTTATGTAGTTTTCTTTTTGTCCATTTTCAAACCATCTAAACATGAAAAGGACCGAGTTATCACTATTGTGAAACTCGTTAAAACATCAAGTAGAGACAAACTTGTCCATCATGACAAGACTGAGTTTCACCTTTGCTAGACTCATTAAAACATGACATAGTGATAGATTCACCTGAAGGGTGGAATTATAAAACAAGAATATATTATCCTCCTCAAGCTTGATAAAAATAAAGAGGTACTGGTCAAAAACGACTGGGGAAAATGGAAAAGGGGTAAACCACTTTATGGCAGTAGGTCGTTCTTGAGCATGACACTTTCACTTCATCATTGTGACTATTTGGGTTGGGTTATCTGCTTGATGGTCATCATACCTTGGTCTATCATACCATCCATTACTTTTGTTTTGGGTCAATGTTGTCAATCCATTCAATGTGTAGGAATTTACGTGGTAAGTTCCTTAGACAGAACACCAAAGGACACCGCTCACAAACAGATCATAGATCAATACACCGGTATTATTAACATGGTTAAAACCCTCAAAGAGGGAAACAGTCCACGGCCTGAGCCAACGCGGCCACTTAAGGCAATTTATTAATAAAAGAATGAAAATTTACATATGCTTCTCTCATGAATGGTTACCCCACAAATGACCCTCCATGCTCTTTAAATAGAGATCATGGACCAATCAAGTGTTAACCCACAGACCAAGTTTCGGTAATACCGAGGAAAGAATGAACTATCGAATCACTTCATGTCTAGAACATATCATGACCGTCAGATTGTAAGTTACAAAACTACATAGTAAATAAACACAATTTACCTAACTCTACACTAGACCAAGTTATACTTAACTATTTCCTATGTGTCGGAATATCCTAACATCACCCCTTAAGAACAACTTGGGATATGATTGAAGGATGTACAAATATGAAAAAATAGGAGAAGGAAGGAGGCATTAGAGCCTATCCCCCCTTAGTGACAACTTCTTGAACTCCAACCATAAATTGAAGCTTAGTAAACTTCGCCTTTGTGAGAGTCTTTGTAAAGATGTCTACAACTTGATCATCTGTTGAACAATATTGCACTTTAGATTTTATGCTTCTGTGGTTGTTTTTTGGAGTAGTATGATTCGGATTATCCACAGTATCATGTTCATTCTGTCGACATTTCAAACCCCAAAGGGGGTCCATCATCAGGACTAATTTTTAGAATATGATTGATAGTTCCTTGAGAGAAGAATCGTGTGACTAGAGCATAAATAAATAAACCTAAATCTTGGTAAATTTTATATTGAAGCCGACATATGAATATTATAATAATTTAAGTTTAATTATTTCAATTTTGATTTTAATACGTCGATTATTAATCATATTTATATCCTTTGATTATAGGTTAGTTTTTATTGTTTTAATTAGTTATTATTTCTCTTTTTATTAATTATTAATTCTCTCTTTTTATTTTGTTTAACCAAAAATATATATTTTAATTAATATAATTAATTCCTAAAATTAATTAATTAATTAATTAATTCATTTATAATTCTTTCTATTGCTTTCATTTTTATTTTAGTTAATTAATCCTTAAGAAAGAAACATTATTGTTTAATTAATTCAATTAATTAGTTAATTAATTTTATTTATTTGATTTGTTGGACACCTAATCCTAAATGGGTTAGTGTGGAAGTCGAATGGACAAAAGGAGTCCAAGAGACCTTGGGATGTGAAACCCAAGAGTCACATAATATACTATAAATGTAAATCTCTTGTTAATAAAATTGCACTCACATGCTTTATCTTTCCTATGTTTCTTGCTGTCCATGTGTGTTTAACATGGTATCAGAGCAGGTGTATTCCTACCCTGCATAATTAATTTGAGCCATTTGTTTATGGCCTTTCTATGCAGTTAATTTCTGCCATATTCTCTGCCTCACTGCCCATGAACGTTCCTGAAAGAAGTGCTGTCCATTATTCTTTGTGCATTATTCCCTGACCAACGTTGTTCATCCTGACACCTCTGCTATTTTCCTGTCATTATTCTCTGCTTTCTGCATCGAATAGTTTGGTGTGTGCGTACGTTGCTCTAGCGCTATAATGAAGTGACCGTTGGGATTCGCGTGATGACTTTTGACTGTTAATGCAATGCCCATGGATGATTTTAAGCTTCGTTGTATGGAAGAGACCAAGTTCTGTGGCGTGCCTACATCTCAGCGTATATAGTTTAGATAAAAAAAAAGAAAAAAATTTGTCGCTGCTCGAGGTCTGCGGATCAATCCCTATAGTACCGCCTTTGTTTCCTGTGTACCTCTGCCTGTGGTTAATCGAACTCGGGGCATCTTGAGTGGAGTTTTAACTTTCCACAGACTTCTAAATCACCAATATATTCATCCATTGTCAAATACTTCAAGGCATGGGAACACTCAATGTGCTGCTATGCCAATCCTAGTAACCTACACACAATTTAGCAAAATGCCTGATCTTTTCCCGCAACAAAAAAAAAACCTACATTGGTTTACTAGATCATTTGATCTTCAAATTTTGGATTGATGCATATTATTGAGGATTAATTATAGAGGACAAACATTTTGATGAACCATGCATGTAGACAACAACAGTATATGCTGGCACAGGTGCAGCATTTATGAATGCTGTTGACAACCCCATAAGGGCTCTGTCAGAGTAGCCATTAGATCAAGGACGTCTGACACAGAAATTAAGAAAAGCGGCATCAATGAATATTTGAAGATCTCCAAGAATGTTGCTGTTGTTCTTAATGAATAATTGCTACTGTAAAGAGTCATTTACGCTGCTGCTGCTACCGGGAAAATGTCTATTTGACCAAATGAGGCACCATGCTCAACAAGTTGTAGCAGAACTTGGCCTTCAGCTCGATATTCATCATAAGGTCGGAGAACATGGTCTCCATTAATTGCTCGAGGAAGCCTGTAACGAAGTAGTTGTTCCTCAGAGGTTATCACTGCAGTAATTTTCATCCTCATTGCAATAACATGAATCATGATAGGCACATGATTTAGTTAAGTGTTTTTGAATGGTGGACACCATATTTTTTATCGGCTAAGGCACGATATTTTGTGAATTTATTGGCGTCGTGGTTTTGTGTTGGTTTTTGTGTTAGGAGGTGTTAGGAGGTGTTGCTGATTTCTGAGGGCGGCTTCCTTTCTCCTGCCACCAGCTAGCATTGCATTGGATTCGACAGAAAACAGCGTGAAGCATGTTGGGTCATCGCATTTTTCATCTTACCACTATGGCTCGACTGGAAATGTGAAAGTTTTGGGTGTTTAAGGGCTGAATCTCACTGATTTCTGATAGATGTTAGCTTCATTCTCTTTTCTTCAATGCCCATTTGAATGTAGAGGGTTAAGCCGAGCTTATGGTGGCGATGGTGCTTGTATAGAGATGCTTGCCTTTATAGGGGTCGGATTGTCGGGTAGATGTTATTGCTGGGGGCTTTGCTGATCGGAAGCCCTATGTTAGAATTGCCTCTTGTGTTTATGAAGGAACTCAGTTTTTTTGTTAATTGGGGGTTCTATTAACATCATCTACCATAATTGTATATTCAGGTTGAGCTGCCCCCTCAATATACTGCACAATGCTATCTTGTAAGTGACGAACCCACTGAAAAACACAAGAGAAGTGCCATTGACAGAAATTCCACATGCTTGCAATGTGTTCAATCTTCCAATATTTTTAGTTAATTTTTTGAATGAGAAAAGTCCATTATGTAGTAGCTATCACTTAATGGCCATTACATTTAATTTCTGAATTTTCTATTGGATAATAAAAGTTTATTTGGAGACTGTTACTACATGTGGAAGCATTAAAAACAATGTACAGTGAATAAACTTACGAAAATCACCCACGGTGGAGAACATTGTGGCAAAAATCATTTGCATATCAGGGTTTATCTATTGAGATAATGGCCAGACTTGAAGATGCATTAAAGTTATTGAATATCCTAATTCATTCCACTGTTGATGAGATGGTCAAAGTCAACAAAGGAACTCTCTTTGACATCCAAACCTCTCTGCAAAATGCACATGAGAATATTGAGTTTTTGCAGCTTGAGACAAAGCTGCAACAAGAAGAACTACAACAATGGAGTCATCATTCTGAACTTGTTTCTGTTCAGAAGATTGAAACAGACTCCCATAAACAGCAAGTCAATAATGTTACAGTTCATTCAAATAAAGCAACAGTTGTACATGCAGATGCAGAAACTCAGTCTGCTCTTCCCAAGCCCATCATCAGGCCTTGGGAACAGCTTGTCCACAACAAGCATAGAACTGGTCTTGGATATGACAAGGACTTGTCCTTTCATATTCCAGACTACGCCAAGCCCATTCAGTTTCAGAGTGCTGGATTCATTCATGACAGTTCACCTGCTCCTCATGACAGTTCAGCTTCAGCTGTTTCAGACTTTGCTCCTCTTCCACAACAACAACAACAACAACAGATCGTGAAATGCCAACACTGTGATCGAGTTGGCCATCTGAAAGATCACTGTTTTGATCTTCATCCATGTAAGTACTGTCATAAAACCAGTCATTCTTCACACAGATGCTTCAGAAACAATCATCCTCCAAGAACAAAGATTCATCTAGGATGGATCGCTTCTTGGCAATGGGCATCAACATCCAAGAAGATATTACAAACACATGTCAGAACTTGTTCCAGAGTATTGAACAATCTTGCAGTTGAGTTTTCTCCATCCTCTCACCTTGTATCTGACAGGGGGTGAAATGATGGTCATCTACAAGCTCCAAAGCCACATCAAACGAGCTTGAGCCACAACCTGCCGCAAAGATGCCCGTGAACATGCCTTTAATGGGCAATCTGGGACACTTCCTCTAGCAGAAGACTTCAGCTTCTTGCCAGTTTTGGAAGAGTTCCAGGAACAAAATTGAGAACACTTCCTATAGCAGAAGACTCCAGCTTCTTGCCAGTTTTGGAAGCGTTCCAGGAATTGCATTAAGCATTCCAAAGTTGTTGGTCATCCTTAAACCATAACCGGTTGAGACTTCCCTTTTTAGGTTGAAGTTTTACCTTTTATGTGGGGTGAGACCTCCCTTTTATGGTTGAAGGTTTCCCTTTTTAAAACAATAGGATCACTTCCTCTAGCAGAAGACTCAAGCTTCTTGCCAGTTTTGGAAGAGTTCCGGGAACTGCACTAAGCGTTCCAGTGTTGGTGGCCATCCTTAAATCACCGCCCTATTATACCAACATTTCAAAGAGCACATTCATCCTAGTGCTGCCATGCATTTTTGCACATTTTGTATTACAACTCTCTTCTTGGACTCATACATAACCCTTCGGATTAAGGGGGGGAATGTTGGACACCTAATCCTAAATGGGTTAGTGTGGAAGCCGAATGGACAAACGGAGTCCAAGAGACCTTGGGATGTGAAACCCAAGAGTCACATAATGTACTATAAATGTAAATCTCTTGTTAATAAAATTGCACTCACATGCTTTATCTTTCCTATCTTTCTTGTTGTCCATGTGTGTTTAACATGATTAATTAATTAATTTTATTTAATTAATTTAACTCATAATTTTGTTTTATTTTATTGATGATGATGATGATGGTTAACGTTCGCTGAGACCAAACAATGATCTATCAGACCTAAATAAACAAATTATTTATTTTGATTTAAGATAATTATTTATTTTGATTTAAGATTTTATTCCTATGCTCAAAAAGCTTGGAGAGAAGCCTCCCGAGCTCACTATAATTTTGACATTGTAAAAGGCTAGGAAGGTTAGTATTGTAACAAAGATTGTGAAACTGAGATCTAATGTGGTTGTACGCAGGGGCACTCTAAGAGGAAGTGGTTTTCAATTTGTGTTTATTTTTTTTATAATTTTATTTTATTTTATCAAATGTTACTTTTATTTAATTTTTAGTTTTATTTTTATTTTTTATTTTATATTTATTTTTAACTAATTTAAATTAATTAAAATTAAATTAATTTAATATAATCAATTAAAATAAAATAATAATCAAATTAAATTAAATATTTAATAATTAAATTAATTAATTTGATTGATTAATTTAATTAATTAATTAGCTTAAAATTAATTAATTTACTAATTTTATTAATCCTCTAAATATTGAAAACCTATGATACTATGCTTCGAAAGGTTTTGAAGGATTTATTTGTCTAATTAGGGGAAGCCAATTTCCACTAATCTCACTCCCATTGTTCCTGTTGAGGTTTTGAGCAAATTTCATAATTTCGATGGCCTCTCTGATTTTTCTTTTTTGATAATTATCCTCTCTTGCAATTATTTTAGCGTCTTCTAGACACACATAATGTTTGGTTTTGGATGAGTGTTCTGCAAGGGCTGATGTACGAGATCTCCCATTCTTTATATCAGCTCCGTGCTCTTTAAGTCTTATTGTTAGAGACCGACCAGTTTCCCCAATATAACTCTTGCCACAAGAGCAATCAATCTTGTACACACCCTTGAGTTGTTGATGATCGATGTTATCCTTGACAGACCTCACCATTTGCCTTATTGTTCCACATGTTGTAAATTGAGTGTTTATGTTATTCTTTTTTAAAATTCTTGCAATCTTATCCGTAATCCCTTGGATGAATGGAAGGTATACTTTGCCACAATTTTCTTTCTCTTTCTTGTTATCAAGAGGATTCTTAGAGAGGACCTTATCCTGAGCTCTTCTTATAGCTTTTTTAATACTAAACCCTTTGTATCCTAGGTCTTTAAAGACCAAGGTTAAATTTTCAATTTCCTCATTTAGGTGATCAGGGTCAGAAATCCTGAAAGCCCTAACAGCTAGAGTGTTTAAGACGCCGAATTTTTGGGAAGGATGATGGTATGAGTCAGCATGAAGATAGCTATCAGTATGAGTCTTCTTCCTATAGACCTGGTGCCCCAAAGTTCCATCCTCTTTTCTATTGATCAGAACATCAAGAAAGGGGATTTTACCGCCCTCTTCAAGCTCTATAGTAAACTTGATTTCAGGCGATATAGAGTTAAGATCATTGAAAAACTTCTCGATTTCAGCCTTGCCATGAGTCCATTTTAAGTTTGTGTCGTCAATGAATATTTCCACCAAGCTGGTTTCAACGGGTATGAGTCAAGGGCTTTTCTTTCAAGGTACTCCATGTATAGGTTGGCGACGATAGGTGAGAGCAGAGAACCCATGGCTACTCCCGATATTTGTTCATAATAATGGTCTTGAAAGCTGACAAAAGTGGACCGTAAACAAATTTCTGCAAGCTTTGCTGTTTCAGGATCAGTGGTCATCCTTATAACATGAACAACTTCATCCAGAGGAATCTTTGTAAACAAAGAAACCGCATCAAAACTTACTAGAATATCATCTTTATCCACCCTTTCATTCCTAATAAGATTTACAAAATCACTTGAGTCTTTTATAAAAGAGTTTGTGTTACCAACTAGAGGTTTTAGGATCTTAGCTACATACTTAGCTAATTCATAGGTCGGGGAACCAATGGTATTAACTATAGGTTTAAGAGGGACCCCTTCCTTATGAATTTTTGGTAATCCATAGATTCGAGGTATAACTTCACAGGATGGGATTAACCTCTTTTTTATTTTATCTTCAAGGTTGGTTTCCATGATGGCTTTCTTGACTTGTTTTGTTACCTTGGGAATAGAGTTGGAGTTGATTCTTCTATAACTCCCACAGTTTAAATGCTCATTCATCTTATGAATGTAATCTTCCTTATTTAACACAACAGTGGCCCCTCCTTTATCTGCCTTAAGAACAACTATCTTTTCATTGTTACGAAAAGAACTAAGAGCCTCTCGTCCCTCTTTATTTAAATTACTCCTTGGCAGCTTAGATTTCAACATGACTAGAGAACATTCCTGTCTTAATATCTCCTTATTATTTATTGAGAGGCCCTGAGTCCCATTCTCAATGTTGCTGATGATGCTTTCAAATGGAATGTTCTTAGGAGAAACCGCGAATCCCAATCCTTTACTAAGGGTATTAACCTCTTCAGGTGTGAGCATTATGGATAAGAGATTAACTACTCTCTTATCATGCTTATTTGAAACATTGGGGATCCTAATAACCAACTTATCCAACTTCTTAGATTCTGCCTCATGCTGATTATCAACCGTAGTGCTATCACTTATAATTTTACCTTTTATGTACTTTCTACTCTTATATTTATAACCATTTACCTCATTTATGATTCTTGTAGCATTAGTGATGCCATGTATTATGGTCCTAATACCATTATTGTTTATGATTCCACCGTTCTCAACCCTAGAATTAACACTGCTAGAAATCACGCAGTAACCAACCCTGTAATCCGTAGCATTTTTATAACTTGTAGCATCAGTGCTACCATTTATTATGGTTCTAACATTTTTGTTTATGATTTCACCATTCTCAACAACAGCAGAATTAACACTGCTGGAAACCACGCTGTAACCAGTGCTGTCATCCGCAACATTTTTATTACAGGTCACACCGGAATTCTCCACGCATTTCTCATCCTTGTCACCAGTATTCTCCACACAGGCATGAACTGGTATTATCCACATTAATAACCATGTTGTCTTCCTCGATTCTTCCATGTCCATGGTTTCAACAAGCTATTTGCCGGTTATGGTTTCAGCGCTATTGATTTCAACGTTCCCAACACCGTTTTTTGCCACGCATCTCTGATTATTGTCCCTAGTATTCTCCATGCAAGCCTTGTGACTGGTATTCTCCATGTTAATATTATTAAAATCATCCACACAGGAGAGCGAGTTGTCCTTGCATTCTGTTGTTACTGGTCCAGTGTCACCTCCCTTGATTATTCTGGCATCCGTGTTCATGATTTCAACTTTATTGATTATGGTTGCAACATCACTATTACTGGGGGCGTTGGAAACCACACATGACCTCAATGTGCTCACCATGTTATTGTTGTTATCTGTTGCTGAAATCAATTTTGCGCTGCCTTTCCCTAACGCTGGAATGCTCCCCACACTTGATTCACTTTCCATCTTACCACTAAGTTGTAAACCTGTGCTTTCTTCCAATTTGGATAGCTTCTTGGACTGTCTTTCACTCGCTATTCTACCTTCTGTCTGGGCCTTCAAGGTAGCTTTCGCGTCAATTATTCTCCACAGATCGGGGCTAATTATCTTGGTTAGTTTTAAATGAGCGGAAAGAGCAGAGTAACTAAGCCTATCCAACGCAACCCTCGTTCTCTTAATTTCACTTCGAATTAGGGCTAGACTTAACTTTAAAAATGATTTATTATTATATTGATTAAAGAGTCTATGCTTTAGCTGAGCAAATGGAGGAATGATTTCATTGTTTCTACATTGTTTTAGGAATTGCAGGTCAGCAGTCCTCTCAATTTTTATCCTTAAGATTTTGAGAAAAAAGATCTCATTCCATGTATCCCCTCTGTATAGGGAAGTTATGTTAGATTTTAAGCTTCTGTGGTTGTTTTTCGGACTATTATGATCTGGATTATCCACAGTATCATGTTCATTCTGTCGACGTTTCAAACCACAAAGGGGGTCCATCATCAGGACTAACTTTTAGAATATGATTGATAGTTCCTTGAGAGAAGAATCTTGCAACCAGAGTATAAATAAATAAACCTAAATCTTGGTAAATTTCATATTGAAGCCAACATAAGAGTATTATAATAATTTAAGTTTAATTATTTCAATTTTGATTTTAATATGTAGATTATTAATCATATTTATATCCTTTGATTATAGGTTAGTTTTTATGTTTTAATTAGTTATTAATTCTCTTTTTATTAATTATTAATTCTCTCATTTTATTTTGTTTAACCAAAAAATATTATTTTAATTAATATAATTAATTCCTAAATTAATTTAATTAATTAATTTAATTATTTTATAATTCTTTCTATTGCTTTTCATTTTTATTTTAGTTAATTAATCCTTAAGAAAGAACATTATTGTTTAATTAATTCAATTAATTAGTTAATTAATTTTACTTATTTGATTAATTAATTAATTTTTATTTAAATAATTTAATTCATAATTTTGTTTATTTATTAATATTATTTTCCATTTTTTATTTTAATTTTTATAATTTATTTTATTTTATCAAATGTTAAATTTATTTAATTTTCAGTTTTATTTTTATTTTTAACTAATTTAATTAATTAAATTATAATTAATTTAATTAGGTAAATTATTTATTTAAATTAATTTAAATAATCATTAAATTAAAATAATAATTAATTCATTAATTAATTAATTTAATTAATTATTATTTGATTGATTAATTTATTAATTAATTAGCTTTTAATTAATTAATTAATTAATTTTATTAATCCTCTAATATCAAAAACCTATGATTCTATGCTTCTAAAGGTTTCAAAGGATTTATTTGTCTCATCAGGGGAAGCCAATTTCCACTAATCTCACTCCCATTGTCCCTGTTGAGGTTCCGAGGAAATTTCGTAATTTCGATGGCCTCTCTGATTTTTCTTTTTTGATAATCATCCTCTCTTGCAATTATTTTAGCGTCTTCTAGACACACATGATGTTTGGTTTTGGATGAGTGTTTTGCAAGGGTTGATGTACGAGATCTCCCATTCTTTATATCAGCTCTGTGCTCTTTAAGTCTTATTCTTAGAGACTGACCAGTTTCCCCAATATAACTCTTGCCACAAGAGAAATCAATCTTGTACACACCCTTGAGTTGTTGATGATCGATGTTATCCTTGAAAGACCTCATCATTTGCCTTATTGTTCCACATGTTGTAAATTGAGTGTTTATGTTATTCTTTTTTAAAATTCTTGCAATCTTATCCGTAATCCCTTGGACGAATGGAAGGTATACTTTGCCACAATTTTCTTTCTCTTTCTTGTTATTAGGAGGATTCTTAGAGAGGACCTTATCCTGAGCTCTTCTTATAGATTTTTTAATACTAAACTCTTTGTATCCTAGGTCTTTAAAGACCGAGGTTAAATGTTCAATTTCCTCATTTAGGTGATCAGGGTCAGAAATCCTGAAAGCCCTAACAGCTAGAGTGTTTAAGACGCCAGATTTTTGGGAAGGATGATGGTATGTGTCAACATGAAGATAGCTATCAGTATGAGTCTTCTTCCTATAGACCTGGTGCCACAAAGTTCCATCCTCTTTTCTACTGATCAGAACATCAAGAAAGGGGATTTTACCGTGCTCTTCAAGCTCCATAGTAAACTTGATTTCAGGTGATATAGAGTTAAGATGCTTGAAAAACTTCTCCAGTTCAGCCTTGCCATGAGTCCGTTTTAAGTTTGTGTCATCAACGAATCTTTCCACCAAGATGGTTTCAACGGGTATGAGTCAAGGGCTTTTCTTTCAAAGTACTCCATGTATAGGTTGGCGATGATAGGTGAGAGCAGAGAACCCATGGCTACTCCTAATATTTGTTCATAATAATGGTCTTGAAAGCTGAAAAAAGTGGACTGTAAACAAATTTCTACAAGCTTTGTTGTTTCAGGATCAATGGCCATCCTTATAACATGAACAACTTCGTCCAGAGGAATCTTTGTAAACAAAGAAACCACGTCAAAACTTACTAGAATATCATCTTTATCCACCCTTTCATTCCTAATAAGATTTACAAAATCATTTGAGTCTTTTATAAAAGAGTTTGTGTTACCAACTAGAGGTTTTAGGATCTTAGCTACATACTTAGCTAATTCATAGGTCAGGGAACCAATGGTATTAACTATAGGTCTAAGAGGGACCCCTTCCTTATGAATTTTTGGTAATCCATATATTCGAGGTATAACTTCACATGATGGGATCAACCTCTTTTTTATTTTATCTTCAAGGTTGGTTTCCATGATGGTTTTCTTGACTTGTTTTATTACCTTGGGAATAGGGTTGGAGTTGATTCTTCTATAACTCCCACAATTTAAATGCTCATTCATCTTATGAATGTAATCTTACTTATTTAACACAACAGTGGCCCCTCCTTTATCTCCCTTAAGAACAACTATCTTTTCATTATTACGAAGAGATCTAAGAGCCTCCCGTCCCTCTTTATTTAAATTACTCCTTGGCAGGTTAGATTTCAACATGACTAGAGAACAATCCTGTCTTAATATCTCCTTATTATTTAATGAGAGGCCCTGAGTCCCATTCTCAATGTTGCAGATGATGCTTTCAAATGAAATGTTCTTAGGAGAAACCGCGAATCCCAATCCTTTAATAAGGGTATTAACCTCTTCAGGTGTGAGCATTATGGATGAGAGATTAACTACTCCCTTATCATGCTTATTTGAAACATTGGAGTTCCTAATAACCGACTTATCAAACTTCTTAGATTCTGCCTCATGCTGATTATCAATCGTAGTGCTATCACTTATAATTTTACCTTTTATGTACTTTCTGCTCTTATATTTATAACCATTTACCTCATTTATGATTCTTGTAGCATTAGTGCTGCTGTTTATTATGGTCCTAATACCATTACTATTTATGATTCCACCGTTCTCAACCCTAGAATTAATACTGCTGGAAATCGTGCAATAACCAACCCTGTCATCCGCAGCATTTTTATAACTTGTAGCATTAGTGCTGCCATTTATTACGGTTCTAACATTTTTGTTTATGATTTCACCGTTCTCAACAATAGCAGAATTAACACTGCTGGAATCCATGCTATAACTGGCGCTGTCATCCGCAACATTTTTATTACAGGTCACACCAGAATTCTCCACGCATTTCTGATCCTTGTCACCAGTATTCTCCACGCAGGCCTGAACCGGTATTTTCCACGTTAATAACCCTACTGTCTTCCTCGATTCTTCCATGTCCATGGTTTCAACAAGCTTTTTGTCGGTTATGGTTTCAGCGCTATTGATTTCAACATTCCCAACACCATTGTTTTCCACGCATCTCTGATTATTGTCACTGGTGTTCTCCATGCAAGCCTTATGACCGGTATTCTCCATGCTAATATTATTAAAATCATCCACACAGGAGATCATGTTGTCCTTACGTTCTGTTGTTATTGATCTAGTGTCTCCTCCCTTGATTCTTCTGGCATCCTGTTCATGATTTCAACATTATAAATTATGGTTGCAACATCACTATGACTTGGGATGCTGGAAACCATGCATGACCTCAATGTGCTCACCATGTTATTGCTATTATTTGATGCTGAAATCAATTCTACGTTGCCTTTCCCTAACGCTGGAATGCTCCCCACACTTGATTCACTTTCAATCTTACCACTAAGTTGTAAACCTACGCTTTCTTCTAATCTGGATAGCTTCCTAGACTGTCTTTCACGTGCTATTCTACCTTCTGTCTGGGCCTTCAAGGCAGCTTTCACATCAATTATTCTCCATAGATCGGAGCTAATTATCTTGGTTAGTTTTAACTGAGCGAAAAGAGCAAAGCGACTGAGCCTATCCAACGCAACCCTGGTTCTCTTAATTTCACTTTGAATTAGGGCCGAACTTAACTTTAAAAATGATTTATTATTATATTGATTAAAGAGTCTATGCTTTACCTGAGCAAATCGAGGAATGATTTCTTTGTTTCTACATTGTTTTAGGAATTGCAGGTCAGTAGTCCTTCTCTCAGTTTTTATCCTTACGATTTCGAGAAAACATATCTCATTCCATGTATCCCCTCTGTATAGGGAAGTTATGTTAGATTTTAAGCTTCTGTGGTTGTTCTTCGGAGTAGTATGATCTGGATTATCCAGAGTATCATGTTCATTCTATCGACGTTTCAAACCTCAAAGGGGGTCCATCATCAGGACTAATTTTTAGAATATGATTGATAGTTCCTTGAGAGAAGAATCTTGCGACCAGAGCATAAATAAATAAACCTAAATCTTGGTAAATTTCATATTGAAGCCGACATATGAATATTATAATAATTTAAGTTAAATTATTTCAATTTTGATTTTAATATGTAGATTATTAATCATATTTATATCCTTTGATTATAGGTTAGTTTTTATTGTTTTAATTAGTTCTTATTCTCTTTTTATTATTTATTTATTTCTTCTTTTTATTTTGTTTAACCAAAAATATATTTTAATTATATAATTTATTCTTAATTAATATAATTAATTTATTATTTATTTTTAATTCTTTTTTTTTAATATTTATTTAATATAATTAATTCCTAATTTTATTTAATTAATTAATTATTAATTTAATTCTTTCTATTGCTTTATTTTTATTTAGTTAATTAATCCTTAAGAAAGAAAATTATTGTTTAATTAATTCAATTAATTTGTTATTAATTTCATTTATTTGATTAATTAATTAATTTATTTAATTATTTAATTCACAATTTTGTTTTATTTTATTCATTTATTTTCCAATTTTATTTTAATTTTTTTTTATTTATTTTATTTGATCAAAGTTAATTTTATTTATTTTCAGTTTATTTTTTTTTTTATTTTATTTATTTTTTTTTTATTTTTAACTAATTTAAGTTAGTTTAAATTAATTATTTAAAATTAATTTAATATAACAATTAAAATAATAAATTATTTATTAAATTAATAATTATTAATTAAATTAATAATTGATTGATTAATTTAATTATTTAATTAGCTTTAAATTAATTAATTAATTTTATAAATCCTCTAAATATTGAAAACCTATGATACTATGCTTCTAAAGGTTTCGAAGGATTTATTTGTCTAATCAGGGGAAGCCAATCTCCACTAATCTCACTCCCATTGTCCCTGTTGAGATTATGAGGAAATTTGATAATTTCGATGGCCTCTCTGATTTTTCTTTTTTGATAACTATCCTTTTTTGCAATTATTTTAGCGTCTTCTAGACACACATGATGTTGGGTTTTGGATGAGTGTTCTACAAGGGCTGATGTATGAGATCTCCCATTCTTTATATCAGCTCCGTGCTCTTTAAGTCTTATTCTTAGAGACTGACCAGTTTCCCCAATATAACTCTTGCCACAAGAGCAATCAATCTTGTACACACCCTTGAGTTGTTGATGATCGATGTTATCCTTGACAGACCTCATCATTTGCCTTATTGTTCCACATGTTGTAAATTGAGTGTTTATGTTATTCTTTTTTAAAATTCTTGCAATCTTATCCGTAATCCCTTGGATGAATGGAAGGTATACTTTGCCGCAATTTTCCTTCTCTTTCTTGTTATCAGGAGGATTCTTAGAGAGGACCTTATCCTGAGCTCTTCTTATGGCTTTTTTAATACTAAACTCTTTGTATCCTAGGTCTTTAAAGACTGAGGTTAAATGTTCAATTTCCTCATTTAGGTGATCAGGGTCAGAAATCCTGAAAGCCCTAACAGCTAGAGTGTTTAAGACGCCGGATTTTTGGGAAGGATGATGGTATGAGTCAGCATGAAGATAGCTATCATTATGAGTCTTCTTCCTATAGACCTGGTGCCCCAAATTTCCATCCTCTTTTCTACTGATCAGAACATCAAGAAAGGGGATTTTACCATCCTCTTTGAGCTCCATAGTAAACTTGATTTCAGGCGATATAGATTTAAGATGATTGAAAAACTTCCCCAGTTCATCCTTGCCATGAGTCCATTTTAAGTTTGTGTCGTCAACGAATCTTTCCACCAAGATGGTTTTAACATGTATGAGTCAAGGGCTTTTCTTTCAAATTACTCCATGTATAGGTTGGCGACGATAGGTGAGAGTAGAGAACCCATGGCTACTCCCGATATTTGTTCATAATAACGGTCTTGAAGGCTGAAAAAAGTGGACCGTAAACAAATTTATGCAAGCTTTGCTGTTTCAGGATCAGTGGCCATCCTTATAACATGAACAACTTTGTCTAGAGGAATCTTTGTAAACAAAGAAACCACGTCAAAACTTACTAGAATATCATCTTTATCCACCCTTTCATTCCTAATAAGATTTACAAAATCATTTGAGTCTTTTATAAAAGAGTTTGTGTTATCAACTAGAGGTTTTAGGATCTTAGCTACATACTTAGCTAATTCATAGGTCGGGGAACCAATGGTATTAACTATAGGTCTAAGAGGGACCCCTTCCTTATGAACTTTTGGTAATCCATAGATTCGAGGTATAACTTCACAGGATGGGATCAACCTCTCTTTTATTTTATCTTCAACGTTGGTTTCCATGATGGCTTTCTTGACTTGTTTTATTACCTTGGGAATAGGGTTGGAGTTGATTCTTCTCTAACTCCCACAGTTTAAATGCTCATTCATCTTATGAATGTAATCTTACTTATTTAACACAACAGTGGCCCCTCCTTTATCTGCCTTAAGAACAACTATCTTTTCATTATTACGAAGAGATTTAAGAGCCTCCCATCCCTCTTTATTTAAATTACTCCTTGGCAGCCTAGATTTCAACATGACTAGAGAACATTCCTGTGTTAATATCTCCTTATTATCTAATGAGAGGCCCTGAGTCTCGTTCTCAATGTTGCAGATGATGCTTTCAAATGGAATGTTCTTAGGAGAAACCACGAATCCCAATCCTTTACTAAGGGTATTAACCTCTTCAGGTGTGAGCATTATGGATGAGAGATTAACTCTTATCATGCTTATTTGAAACATTGGGGTTCCTAATAACCGACTTATCAAACTTCTTAGATTCTGCCTCATGCTGATTATCAACCGCAGCGCTATCACTTATACTTTTACCTTTTATGTACTTTCTGCTCTTATATTTATAACCATTTACCTCATTTATGATTCTTGTAGCATTAGTGCTGCCGTTTATTATGGTCCTAATACCATTATTGTTTATGATTCCACCGTTCTCAAACCCAGAATTAATACTGTTAGAAATCACGCAGTAACCAGCCCTGTCATCCGCAGCATTTTTATAACTTGTAGCATCAATGCTGCCATTTATTACGGTTCTAACATTTTTGTTTATGATTTCACCATTCTCAACAACAACAGAATTAACACTGCTGGAAACCACACTGTAACCATCGCTGTCATCCGCAACATTTTTATTACAGGTCACACTAGAATTCTCCATGCATTTCTGATCCTTGTCACCAGTATTCTCCACGCAGGCCTGAACCGGTATTTTCCACGTTAATAACCGTGTAGTCTTCCTCTATTCTTCCATGTCCATGGTTTCAACAAGCTTTTTGCCGGTTATGGTTTCAGCACTGTTGATTTCAACGTTCCCAACACCATTGTTTTCCACGCATCTCTGATTATTGTCACTGGTATTCTCCATGCAAGCCTTGTGACCGGTATTCTCCATGTTAATATTATTAAAATCATCCATGCAGGAGATCGGGTTGTCCTTGCATTCTGTTGTTATTGATCCAGTGTCACCTCCCTTGATTCTTCTGGCATTCGTGTTCATGATTTCAACATTATTGATTATGGTTGCAACATCACTCTTACTGGGGGCACTAGAAACCACGCATGACCTCAATGTGCTCACCATGTTATTGCTGTTATCTGCTGCTGAAATCAATTCTGCACTACCTTTCCCTAACGCTGGAATGCTCCCCACACTTGATTCACTTTCAATCTTACCACTAAGTTGTAAACCTGTGCTTTCTTCTAATCTGGATAGCTTCCTGGACTGTCTTTCATGTGCTATTCTACCTTCTGTCTAGGCCTTCAAGGTAGCTTTCGCATCAATTATTCTCCATAGATTGGAGCTAATTATCTTGGTTTGTTTTAAATGAGCGGAAAGAGCAGAGCAACTGAGCCTATCCAACGCAACCTTGGTTCTCTTAATTTCACTTCGAATTAGGGTCAGACTTAACTTTAAAAATGATTTATTATTATATTGATTAAAGAGTTTATGCTTTACCTGAGCAAATGGAGGAATGATTTAATAAAAACTAACCTATAATCAAAACTATCCCGATGATGTTTTCTAAGTACACATCCAAAACAAACACCATCTCAACAAGATACCATTGGAAGACTTGTCACCATGTTTTCTTTACATAGATTCTGAAGGGAGCGATAGTTTAAGTGACCAAATCGGTCATGCCAAAGTTTTCTCACTTCATCATTATGAGCAACAAATACCGAGGGAAGATTTGATGACCCAAAGTTGTTAAACATATACAACCTTGTAGAATCATCAGCAATGCCAGTAGCTAAAATCTGTCTAGGATATCTTAGGTCCTTCATTACAACATTATGAGGTGAAAATTCAACAATTTACCTTCACCTGAATGAGTTATATGATATACAAATAGAAGGTTGCAGGATAAGTTTGGAACACATGATACATCATTAAATTGACCATTGTCTAGATGAACAATTCTAGTCCCTACAACACTAAGAGATCTATCATCACCAACATATATATTTTTGGTGTTACAATCATTTAAAGAAGAAAACATGGCTTTGTTTTTGGACATGTGATAAGAACCTCCAGAATCAATGAACCACTCATGAGAATGAGAAGAATAAGATACATTTAATGCATAACTAGACCGAGATGCTTGAAAACCACATGCAGAAAGTGTTATTCCTGAAGATGAAGTTGAAGTTGAAGAGTGCTCCAAATGGACGTTATGCTTCTTCATTGTTGCTTCCAAGGCTTCCATCTTCTTAAAGCATTTGGATTCTAGGTGGCCATCTCGATTACAAAAGTGGCAATGTCTATCAATATTATTCCATTTGTTTTTATTTGCCTTATCATTTTGTTGAAATGATTTTTCATTTTGAGACTGAAATTGCTTAGGACCCTTATTTTGTTTAGGACCCTTCTTTTTAAGATACTTCTTCTTAGGATTCTTTGAATTTGGTTGTTGCTGGGTAGCTAAGGCTTTCTTAGAAAAGTTTCCAAGATTAAGAAGACCAAGATATAATATTTTTTCTTATTCCCTTATTAAAGAATCACAAAAGGCATCAAAATAGGTGTACTTGTAGTCTTGTCCTTGAGAATAAAGGCTTCTCTAGTAGAATGGAAAGTGGAAACAAACACAGAGTAGGATGGTCCCAACTTAGTAAGAATGGAATAGATAAGGCTACCATCTTCTTTCTTAACCTTAACACCTTCTAAGACAAGTCTAAGGGTCTTGAACTTGGACAAAAAATATTCAATGGAAGAAAAATTATTGGGATCCAATGTAAGAAACTCATTTTCAAGTTGATGGGCTCTAATTTCATTTTTAATTCCAAAAACTTTAGTGATTTGTTTCATTGCTTCATTAGGAGTATCAAGTTCTACGATATGGAATCTAAGGTCTGGAGAAATAGACATCCCTATCAACCCACATGCTTGATCTTTCCTATTTTCCCATTTGGCTTCCTTATCTTCATCTTTAGGTTTGGTTTCTTGGCCTAATGCTATTCTGTAAAGACCTTTACTTCTAAGTAAATGTACAATGTAGGACCACCATTGGAAGTAGTTGGTGCTGTCAAGAATAATTAGGCATGGACTTTCCATTTTAACAATTGCTGAAGTTGTAGATGCTGAAACTAAGTGTTCCAATGGAAAGATCTTGAAAAATTAGGCTGATTAAAAAAAACAGCTCTGAAAACGGCTTCTGAATGAAGAATTTATGGCTTTTTGAAAAAATGCTATTGAAGATGTCGATGAAGTGCGTGAATGTGCAGAAATGAATGATAATGTTATATTTTAAAAAAATACCCTCCCCCTTTCCAAACATAATCTAATTAGCTCACTTTAAAAAAAAATTATATGACTCACTTTTATAAATAAGTGAAAGTCACTTTTACAATGGTACTTTATGACCTACCCACTAAATTGTAACTTAAATAAACGATAAAGAGACTTTAGAATTATAAGTGACTCACCTTTTATAATGGGTGAGAACACTTTTACATAAAGTATCTTTAAAACATAATTTACATTTGATTTTTGTAAAAGTAACTCAACAAAAAGAAAGACTTGAACTCAAGACCTCTATTCTGATAAAGTAACTTTGGACCAAGTGAGCTACTTTAAAAGGTTAGTAATTTTTGGAAAAGAGGAGGTTTTTTTTTTTTTTAGTCACTGAAGCTTTGAGGTGCATTCTTACTTGAAAAAGCTCTTTTTGCCTACAAAACAAAAACCACAAAACCCAACATAGACATACAAAAAAAAAAAAACCTTATGGCTTGAGATTAGCTTTAATCGGAAACTAAATATTTTCCTCAATGTTTCTGATTTTCCAAGATCACACTAAGGCGCGGCAGAAAGGAGCATACACATGAAAAAAAATATTCCTTTATGTTTCTAATTTTCCTAGATCACACAGAGTCGTGGGGTTAAGAGCATACATGAAAATGAAAGGTATATATATGATAATAAAAAACAGAGAGTTAAATAAACCAAAATAAACAGAGAGATGAATAGCTACAACTGCAAATAAAGAGTGTATACCTCCAAATCTTAAAAATGACTTAACTAGGGCTACCAGAAACCTTTTTGTGTGAAACGAAAGGTTTTTTTCACTGGAACAGATGCTCCTAACATAATAGAGCAGTCCTCTCAGCCCAAAAATAGCTAGAAACAATAGATATAGGAAACCACAATCGGATGTAGTTTTACTGGCTTCAAATTTGGATCACCAATGAATGCGGACCTCAAATAGCTCTGATACCGTGTAGGAATTTACAAGGTAAGTTCCTGTTGAGTCCCAAACCTGCACTTCTCTATATACCCTTTCAGCCTTATTTTTCCATTTACTTCATCCACCCAGTTGTCAAATCATTGCATATTAGGCTAAAAAGAGCTTATGAAATGGTTTCCTAACTATGTTTCTGACTGTTGTTTGGTTTAGATTTTTTGTTCAACAGCTGCGGAAACTTGTCACTGTCCGCAGCCAGCCTGAGTTTCCACAACCATTTTGTCAAAAGCTACGCTACAGGTGTCCAATGGAGAAGCCAGCCACATGGACAGGATGCAGGCGACGTGTACATGGAGTGTGTCCTCTCAGATCAGCCAAATCGCTCATAAACAGTCATGGTCAATGACGGTCAAAGGAAGGGCCAAATGAGGAATTTTTCGGTGGCATGGCTCTGTTTTGGCACACGTGAAGGATTGCGTGGCACGATCCTTCATTCTTGGAGGTACTGGCACAACTGTCAACCAGCCTGTGAACTGAATCAAGCAGCCACCACTCCATGAACTCAACTGCTGTAATGACCATCACGCTAAATCTCAGGCCGTGGAGATTAACGTGTCTCTTGGCAGCACAAATCTAGGAATTAGTTATTAACATTTGCACTTATAAATAACGTGTTGATATACGCTGAACAGTTAGTCTGGAAGTTGTAATTTTGACTGTTGTTTCATCCCACCGTGTTGTATTTTCCTTTACTTTATTTCTGCAATTCAATACATGAGAAGACAACGTTCCTGAATCCAATTTGTGAATAAGTAGTTGGTTGGCTGAGGTGACAGAGGGCCCCTGTACACCAAAGCTTGTATAGTTTATTACTTGCTTTTGTTTATTGCTTTTTGTAGTCATTACTTGTACATATTTTATGTTGTTACAATGTTCATTACTATCCATATTTCATGTTCTCTTCATAACTGTTAAGTTGATCAATGTTTCCTTTACAGGTTTTTGTAGGCAGCCCGGGCACATTTACATGTTTTTGATAGCTATTGACATGAGATCATCTTGTCCTTTCTGCTGATTTTTATTCATTAAGTTTAATTCCAGCATTGTCACTTCTTTCAAGTTTTGTTTTTCTTGATTACTTTTCTTCCATTTAGACATCATATTACTTACATGTTTATGATTTCCTTTCTATAGCCAAGCGACTCAATTAGTAAGGAATCAGAATATTACTTGAAGTAGTGTGATCTAGTTTTCTTTCCTGCAAGTTAGAGATTGAATTACTTATGTCATTTTCAAGAGTTGAAATATGAATGAGTAGTTAAATCTTAGTTTCCTTTTATGCAATTTAATTTCCTACAATTTAGATATCATAATACTCAGCTTGTTTATGATCACTTCCTATAGCCGGACTGATTCGAAAGGTAAAGGGTCAAAATATAGGTTGAAGTAGTGTGATTTAGTTGCTTTAATTTCAGTCTTTGAGTTGCTTTAAGTTCAGATTTTATTTTCTTTTTCATACAGCAGTAAGGATATTGAGCCATTGTCACTAGTTCATTGTTTTGATGCATTTAATTCTTTTTGAGAATTGATTTCATTATAGTCAGTTTAGAAACTTTATTTTTGAAATTTTAAGGTTGGAAAATCATTGTAAAAATCATCATTACCATTCACACTTAATTTTCAATTTCGCCATCTCACACTGGGGAATCCACAGAAGATAAACCCAAAAACAAACTAAAAACTAAAAAATGACAGAAGACTAAGGAAAAGGTTATCTTGCACATACAATGCACTTCACTTCATTAGTTTATGACTCCTGGATTGAAATTTTAAATAGCAATTTAGGACATACTAAATTGACTAAACATTTTGGCGCCGTTGCCGGGGAAGTGAAACTAGGTAGCCAATTTCGTAAAAATATATATATATATATAAAGAAAAATTTTCAAGAAAGGAAAATTGATAACCTCTCAGAGTATGCTCTCCTCTTGCGCGTAATGTGACCTGGAGGATCAGAAAAGAGAAAGTTATTGGTTTAATAGTTTCTTAAGTATGCTCCCTTCTTGCACCTAGAGTGACCTGGAAGATCATAAAAAGAATTATTAGCCCGACTTGAAGAGAAAAAATGACATGCATAGAGCAAGAGATTCTAGGGGAAGGCTTTTAGCTAGAGCCAAGAGTTCGATTTTTAGAACTCCATCTACTTCAAGGAATAGACAAGAGACACCTCCATCATCTCCAACTCATACTCCTAGCCTTAGGATTCCTGGAGTTCAAGAGGCAGTAGTGGAATTAGGAGACTCTCCCACACCATCCATCAAATCTGAATTAGGAAAGGATCATTTCTTTCCTTTTATAGGGAGACACATTGTAATTGAAGAAGTAGAATCACCTTAGGAAGAAGAGGGAGAAATTCCTCCTCGTTCGCCATTAGTAGAGGAACCAGAGGACTCTGAAGTCTCTGAGGAAGCCATCATGACAGAGGAGGTAGTTAACGGATTTGGTAGAGGTAGAGGTAGAGGAGGGGGAGGAGGAAACAATGGGGGAAATAGGGATGGAGATAACTCATTCGGATTTCCTATAGTTGATGAGGATTCTCGAGCAACAATGAAAAATATTTCACCATCTGTCCTCCCAAACTTTTATGGGTTAAGAAATGAGGATCCTGAAACATTTCTATTTGAGTTTGAGGTCGTGTGTCGAACCTATGATTACTTGGAAGACTCTCAAAAACTCAAACTGTTTCCTTCAACATTGAAAGGAGCATCTTTGAAATGGTTCATAGGATACTCACCCAATCCATCAGGACTTGGAATGATATGAAATAGACATTTTTGGATAGATACCTGGACTATTGCATACCCATCAATCATAAGGACGAGGTATTCAAAATGGTACAAAAAGAGGATGAAAACTTGGAGGATCTACTTGAAAGATTTCAGTATAACCTCAAAAGAGAAAAAATGAGTAACCTCGATGAAGAAACCTTGAAAGCCCTTCTATTAAAAGCCATTAGAGATGAATGGATAGATATTTTGAACATGATGGGAAAAGGAGATATATCTCAACTTCCACTTCATGATATAGTAGAGCTATGTGTCCATGTCTCAAGGGGAAAATCTAAATCTGGGAAAGGGCCTAGATATCCTTCTCTCATCAGAGCAAACAAATCTGCAACTGGATTAGTAAGTAGGGCTGAGATTGGCAATATGCTTGATGAATTCAAAATTGATATCGTAGGGAGTCTTAGTGAGCAACTAGACACTCTTAAGATACATAATAAGCAGAAAGCAGAAGCTGAAGCTTTGGCCATCTTTTGCCCAAAATGTAGAAAGAAACATGCTCTAAGGGAATGTCCCTTGGATGCAAAATTTGTAGAAACATGTGTGATTTGTTCAGAGAATCATGAGACCAAGGATTGTCCTTCAATTCCTGGGCTCAAAGCTTCCTTTCAAGAAGATCCAAATACAATTGAGTCTCTCTGTTTTGTTGCAAGGAGACCTTGGCAGGGGCAACAAAACCAAGGGATTAACAACTCTATGAACTTTCAAACCCCACAAAATTGGAATCCTTGGCAACAACCTTGGCCCCAACAACAAAATCTATTTCAATCATGGGTACGAGGTATGCAAAGTCCCTATGGGAGATTTGCTCAATTTTATCAATATCCTCCATCTTTTCAAAACCAACAAGCTCCACAACTTCCAAATCAAAATCCACAACTATCATTGCCATTTCCACAACAACAACAACCTTCTCAACAGAATCCAAATTTTCAGCTCTTGCTTCCATTCCAACAAAAGCCAAATCAACTTCTTTCCCAGCCATTACCAAACCCCAATAATAAAAACCCTCAAAATGCTTACATAATAGAAGGTCAACCATTTCCTACCTATATGATTGTTCCTCTCAATGATGTACAACTCAGATCTGGTAGAGTCTTAGATAAACCTTCTATAGATGCCCAAAAGCAAAGCATTTGTGAGGAAGATTCTCTTGAAGCCAATAAAGATTTTTAAGTATCTCTTCAAAACCCAAGCACTCAGAAATAAAAAGAAAAAGAGTTAACCCCCACAACTCCTATAGTTGAGCAACCTACATCTTCATCCACACCTCCTTCTCCTGAGAGATTACAAATTGACAAAGGGGTGGAAAAACAAATCTTGTTGCCAAACTATGATTTTCTAGATGAATTGAAGAATGTCTGTATCAAGATTCCCTTGTTACAAGCCATTAGAGAAATTCCTATTCTAGCAAAAACAATAAAGGAGTTGAGTCTTAAAAGACCAGGAAGGAAA
>APFE031636914.1:0-11442 GCA_000404065.3 Pinus taeda
ATTATTATTATTTTTCTAAATTTGGTGGTGTACTCTTCTACACTCTGCCCTTTGCTTCTATCTAAAGTAATTCCATTAGATCCATTGGTCCTCTACATACCCGATAGGGTAAAATTGAGACTTTATGTGGGTTTTGAAATCCTCCCACTTAGTCATTAGAGGATCTCCCTCCAACTTCAAGGTCTCTGTGTGGCTTTCTCACCAAGTCAAGGCATGGTCGTCTAATTTCAATCGAGCAAATAAAATCTTTCATTCCTCACTATATTATGAACACTAAAATAAATTTCTAATTGTTGCAACCATTGATTTAGCTTTAGAGTGTCAATATCACATTTATACAACTTGATGTTGACCTTTGCTTCCATTTTTGAATAGGGATTGTGAATGGTTCATGGCACTCGAACTAGGTTGATTTTTTTCAGGTTCTTTCTTCAACTCCTTGTATGTTTTTTCCCGGTCTCCTAATCTCCCCTCTAATCAGACCTCTACGTTAGAACCATTATCTTCTATGAATAACCCAAGCTTATTATCCAATCCCTCCATGAGGATGCTCACATTATGGTTTATATATACAACTTCTATTTCCAGGGGTACAAACCTATCCTCTACATGATCATGAGGGTTATTCATAAACTCGTCACACACAACTGGAGTTTTGTGGCTTTTGGCTTGACCAATTTGGATCCCTTGCAACTCCCCATAATATCCCCAACGAAACCTGATCTGATACCAATATGATCTGTAAACTACCATGGATATTTCATTGGACAAGTCATCACAACAGATTTACTAGAATAGATTATAAAATGTGAAATCTACACTGAGGGTTTATTTCTCCCTAGATTTAGGGATGTGTGAATTATTTGGTATTGTGCATACACGCAAATTATAATTATGTAGAAAATAGAGAATATCAAATTTAGAAAGACAAAAACTCACAAACCACAATTGACACAAGATATATCATGGGAAACACTTTCAGGAGAAAATCCAATTAGAAGGTGAGGTTGCTTTGTTTTCTTTATCTATATGAAGAAATGGATGCAATTAAAAAGAAGTGAGGGCTACGTTTCATGGGCTACTATTGTGCACAAATCCTCTCTATTTTCTCTCTTCCCATCCACTTGTGGCTACTCTTCTCATCTATGGAACAAAATGCACTCAAATGCCCCTCTTCCTCATAGTGGCCCTATTATAACATAACTTGATAGCCTACTAGTGGTTAAGTTTGACTCCTTCAACTGTTAATTAGAGCTAAAATATGGACTATGATAGAGTATTATTCATAATGATCACCTGTATAGCACATTTTACATGAATAATGGTGGCTAACATGGCATCCTCTTGAATTATGGTGGTCAAAACAAGAAGGTCAACTTCTTAGTGGCATAACTTTTGTGTGCAGACTCTGATTGAGGTGATTCTTGTATCGTTGCAAAGGTGTTTATGTGTAGAAAAACACAAAAATGTGTTTTGAAAACAAATTTCAGTTTCGAAATTGAGAAGTGAAGGAGAAATGGACTTTTCATTGCATGCTATGGAGGTTGGCATGGTTCCAGAGTATGCCAAGGGAGAGCCCCTACTCGTGGGAGGAATCCGAGAGATCGCCAATGAACATTATCTAGGGCTAGAGGCAGAAATGGTGGGAAAAATTGACACGTGCGAGGGATGCCCTAACCAGCAAATATGCGCCACTGCTCCCAAAGGGTTTGATCTAGCTAACAAGCTCCTCTTTGAGACAATGGATGTCGAGGGTCTTTGGATATTCATCGTGGAACAGAAAAAAGCCACTTCAGCTCTCAGGATCGAGCTGTCGTTAGTGTGGGAGAGTACCATTGATCTCGCACGGCTGGTTTCACAAGATTTCGAGGGTTTGTATGACAAGGGTATCAGGAAATTGGAGAAGAGGGACTCGAGTCTCAGGCACCAGAGACAAGCCTATTCTTTGTCGCTAAAATTGATTCTTCACCCCCGGCAGACTCTACAAGGGGAGCTGAGCTCTGTGTTGCTCATGGGCTATAGAGAAAATGCTAGATTGAGCCCTAGATCGAGCCCTACCTCAGGAAGATCCAATCAATCCTGACCTAGATCTGATCCAAATCTTCATAAAATCGCTAGAAGGAAAGAGTATCTGCAAGAGGGAGATGGATCCAAGATTTATGATGCGAAATCTAGACACATTTAGGCATACCAGCAAGCATGAAAAACCTTACTCAGGACACAACCTACAAGATAACCACACACTACAAGATTATGGTATTGACATAGACTTGAATATCATAGTCAATCTACGGCTGTGAGGAGGATGCTCTGGCACTAGTTCAAAAGGAACAAGCACATTTAAAGGTGCAATCAAAGGAAAGGAAAAAGCCCAAACCAATCCAGCATTATCCCTGGATCTACCAAGGCCCTACATAGTGGAGCACAAATCTCAAAATCCTGCCTACATAGTTGCAATGCCTGAGGTAAATGGATTGTACTCTGATTTTCTTACCAAAGTAGTCATATGCAAATTTAATGGGTTTTGGCCCAAATCTGATCTTTTACACCAATGGATTTTTTCTGCCTGGTCACCAACCTATGAAATCCTTTTATGTTACAAAGGGTTTTTTATTGTCAGATTCACAATAGTTCAAGAAAAGGAAGATATACTTAATAAGGGACCATGGTTTTGGGGCAATGTAGGGCTCTTCATGACCCCTTGGTTCCCAGAATTTGCCGCCAACACAATGGTGGTATCAAAAATGCTAGTTTGGGTCAAAATACACAACCTCCCATTACATTTCTAGCATCATAAAGTGCTAGAAGGTATTGGGAACTCCCTAGGGAAGTTCCTAAAAATTGATCAAGACAAATTCACAAGGGGCATATTCACTTTTGCCAGAATATGCGTCGAAGTAGACCTCAGTCAAGGACTACCCGATAACATTACATTGATCTTCAATGAAACACACTGGATAAAACATATGGATTACAAAAATACAACTTTTCGGTGTTGTGGATGTTTGCAGACAAGTAACCTTCACAGTGCCTGCCCACAAGCTAAAAAAGATCCCAAAGGAACAAAAAGAAACCCAAAAAACCAAAGGGTTGTCAATGCACAGACATTTTGGAAGAAGAAGCAAGACAAGTAGAAGCAAGAGAAAATAATGTAGAAAAGAATATACAAAAGGACCAGAGCAACACACAAAAGGAGATGACAAACAACACCATTGCTTGTATTTTGAGGCCCAACAACCTCTTGTCACAACAGGAGCAGCAAACAAACGCATGGATCTGTGGGCTCTGATTCTGGCAAAGAATATCCTATACACACAGATGAAAACCAAATTTCCATTGTAACATCCACTCACAACACTGGAGGCTGGAGAAAAGTGGAAAAGAAGAAAGGTAGAAAAGAATAGGTTGCTGTAATTTCTAGTTATTTTTATGCATTCATGTTAACAAAATCAACTCATTTTGCATATGTTATATTAGCATCTACAACATGTAATTTTGTCTTATGAATAAAATTATGAGTTTTCCATGGGGAAAATAAAAAAACAAAAATGTGTTTTTACTTAAGTAGCAATTTTTTACCCCCAATAAACATCATTTGATACCTCAAAATGATCTTGGAAGGTTTCAGCCCAAATTTTCAAAACTAGGCCCTATCGGTAAAAGTGGTCCTAAGAGTTGATTTCTCCACTTTTCCACTTTGAAAGCATTGAGATGGATAAAAATAATATAATCATCTAATTTGGATCATAAATATATCTTTGATAGTAAAAAATAGAGAATTATGTTCACTTTCCTCTTCACTGGGGGAACCTCAAAGAGCAATGCTCAAAATACAATGACGATTATTGACAAAACATCACATAACCTTCAACTTAATATATAACTGCCCATAGAGAATATTAATTGTTATAACATATTTTGTCACTCTTGTGAATCAAATGATCTTGATTGGCCTGGGTGGATCCATTTTTGCTTGTAGATTTGTCCTTATCTCCAAAAGGCATATTTTAAAAACTATATGTGACTCATCCCACTGTCAAAGGGCATATGTACGTGGTTCCTTTGAATGCTTCCCATGTACACCTTTTTAAATTTGAAAAATTATATATAAAGGTATTTTTCAGGTGGGGTTTATGGGTTAGACCAGAATCCCACCAAGTTGACCCTATG
The DNA here is from genome assembly GCA_000404065.3 of Pinus taeda. Classification (NCBI taxonomy): domain Eukaryota; kingdom Viridiplantae; phylum Streptophyta; class Pinopsida; order Pinales; family Pinaceae; genus Pinus; species Pinus taeda. The sequence goes on from APFE031636914.1 coordinate 4,171, forward strand.
GCCTAACCGAATTAACTATTTTTTGCTGGTATAAATACGCCTTGTGGGTTGGCCTAAAAAGCATCATGATGATTGGTATCCTTCCTCTATCAATTATACTCAGATCATGTTTGTGTTATCCCATGCTCTCTACACTCCCCTGTCTCTAGGAAAACCTTATTCCCATGTGTGGATGTTGAGCCCCCTTTATCTCGCATCATACTTATTTTGTTGGAGAGGAGATCTTTGTTGGATAGGGTAAGATGGATTCAGAGGAAGCACAAAGGAATGTTATGTCAGTGTCAGTAGCTAGGATCAGGTTGTAGCTTTACCATCTCTTGCTATTATCATTCTAATAAAGAAACTCATGTTTCATTCTAGTTTTCATTGTTTATATTTATGAATGTGAAATTGTAATGGATATTGTTATGATCTAATAGAATTATATGCATATGTGCTTTGAATTCTATGATTCGTTGGTGTTTTATTCTCTATCTTGCAAGTGAGCAACTTATGGAAGAAGAGTCAGGGTTTGGACCCTGTGGGGTCATCATCAAATGTACGACCTACAAGTACATCTCCTTTTCTAACCTTTGTTAATAAAGTACTACACATTTGATTGAGTTTTCTCATTTGAATTGTTTTTCAACTATGTTGGGGCTTTCAACCTTAGCCCTAGGGAACCTTTCCCTCAAATAGAATTGGCAACTCCACTGGGGAAATACTTATTAGTATTTCCTTAAGGGTTTTCCAAATTGGTCTGAGTGTCTCAGATGTATTTCTCCTGTCCTTTTAGTCTTCTAGTACCATATTGAACTAGATCATCTAGCCAATTCCTTTGGATTTTGGCTTAATTATTACTTTTTCCTCAGTTTACAGTCTATACGTTGTTTTTATTCAGAACAATTGTGTGTATACATTGTTTTCTTACAAGAAAATCATGTATACGTAGTTTGTCTTTGTTAATTGTGCGTACATACCCATATTGGGTTCTAGGTAGTCGCGTATATGTCTAGAAAGTGGAAATTTTCACTTGGATGAGTGCTCAGAAAGGTCAGATTTCATGTTCTCTAGTCTCCAATGTTCATAGAAGATTGGAAATTTTCCTGTTGAAGTATTTTCCTTTTATGCTTTGAATTTTGTATGAAAGAGTGATTTTCTTTCAATCTAGGTTTTTCTTGGTTTTTGAAAGTAGTAGGAGTTGGCTTCGGTTCTTGGCCTTTTGTTTGAGGTCTTGGATTATTTCTCATTTGCAGAACAGTTTGTAAGTCTACAATTGATTTGTGGCCTGTCTCTTTCCCTGTGTTTTTATTTGACCTAAAGTTTGATCATTTTACAATAGCTTCTTTCATTATTGTAAAGAGCTTAAGTTTCTTTATTTGAGGTTCTAGAATCTCATTCACTTGAGGCTCTTAAATCTCGTCTTTGTGAGACTCTTGTATCTTTTTGTTTGGAACTTCTTGGTTTGCTTTACTCTTGCTTGATTTAAACCTTTGATTTTCTTGTGCCTGAGGTTCTTGGTTTATTTAGATTGAGTCTTCTGCATTCCTTGTTTCTTTGAGATCCCTAGTTTGTTTTTTTTTTAAGTTTTGGGTCTCATTTTAAAAACAAAAACAATTTTTTTTGGATGTTTTTCCTTTTTCTCTTAGTTCTTTCACATTTCATTTTCTTTTGAATTTGAGGAAAATTATTTTGGTAGTCTTGACTTGGGTGTTTCATTGATATATTGAGGCATACATTCTACTTCAATATTTGAGATTTATATAAGTGCATTCTTGCACTTGTTTGTTTTTATTACTTGCTAGTTATTGCCTTTATTGTTTTTTTTACATACGACTTGTTAATACATTCTAGAATCTTGCATTGCATATCAATTTGCAATAGGGTTAATTGAAATAGGATAATAATCCGATCTTTTTGGTTGATTTTGTATGTGTGAGTTCTTATAAAAAGAAAAGAAAAATTTTTTACTCATTAGATTCTCATAGAACCTTGTAGAAATTATTGTTCATCAAAGAAAGAAAGTTGCACTTCATGTAGCCTAAGTTTTCTTATTGGTTTCTTTCCCATTGAAATATCACAATTTTCACTTCCATATCCTCTGATCTAAATAACAAAGAATAAAAAGAAAACTTAATTAAAATGAACTAGAGTTTACTTTTTGTCATAGAATACCAACTATTCTAGGGAAAATTTATGGCCTTTGAATAGGTATGTAGAGGGTAAAATATCTAAGGCCACTCAAAAAAAAGTATAGAAGTTGATTAAAGGGTGGAAATATAGTATCATATAGGTTTTCACGGAATCTCCTCTCACACAAGAGTTAAGAAATAGGCCATGAAACGATAAGGAAAGAGAGATACCCCTTCTCCTACTTGTCGGAGCACCTGCTCATGATTGTCCCCCTCGGATTCTGATTACAAGCTGGTAACCCTAGTTTCCTTTCCTAGGTACCACCTAGGTGACTATAATGGGGAATTCCTGTGGTATATGAGACAAAAGGTTTATCATGATCATAGTATTTCTGGAGGGTGCCCTACAAAGTGAGGGTACTTGAACCAACTGAGGTTATTTTAAGGAGGGAAGTGTAACTATTTTTGTTACCTTCGTTGGTAGGACTTGGGCCCTCATCACCCTAAGCTTACCTTTAGAAGGCCCTTTATCCACTTTCTTTTATTTTGGTGTCTGTTCCTAATCACTTAGTGGAAATACCTTAAGGTTGTTTGCTTGTCTATATCTTTAGGAGTTTTTAGTGAGTTCTCTGTGTTTCTAGCTTGCCTTAGGAGATTTGAGTCATTTATTTTCTAATTCTATAAAAGGTGTTTGATTAACCAGTACACCAGTCTAAGAGGCTTAATTGGATTTTTCCAATGAGTGTCGAGCCTCTACCTTGAAGGCATAGGAGCAATTCCACTAGTTCTTTTGAGTCAATTCAAGCTAATGCAACAAAGATAAATCCTTCACTAAGGTTTTTTTACTACAAAGGAAGAGCATGGTTTTTTTTGTGACTTGGATAGAAACATTCCAGTCCATGCTAGGGTACCTTTTCAGTTCGAAGATCAGGTATAGGTGGAAGACACATTAGAGTCTTTTTTGACTCCTTTAGACTCGCTTCCCTCGAACCTCCCCTATGTTATATCATATGTGGGTACCCCAGTGCAAGTCATTCCTCTAAACTCTCCTTCTTTTGAAATGGCCAATGTTAGTAGCACTAATACAAATATTGATTCTATTGGTGTGCAAACACTTTCTCCAACAATGAGTGGGGGAACCTTTTCCTTCCTTACTGCATCCACTTGTACACCCACCATAGTAGCTGCTAGATTTACCCATACTCCTCGCCCAAGTGGGGGCATACAACCTTATGCTCCTTTCAATGGTTCTTTCTCATTTGGGATGCCATTTGTATGGATTCCTAGAATCCTTTTATCATCTATCATTCCTTCTATTGTGCCTTCTATGGCTAGTGGTTTAATCCCTTTATAGGGTTTCAATTTTGAAAGTGGACATGTTCCTCCTTTTAATCGCTCCTGAGGAAGTGGATATCTTCCATTTCAAGGTTTATCTTAGTATACCAATCCTTTTCAAGCGCAAGGATATTAGGGTATGGTATATTCTACAGGGAGTGGTTCAGGGTCTAGTATCCCTTATTAGGTGTTTGGTCAATAGGGGAGTATTTCCTTCCTTATTAGTAGTACATCGGTGGATTTTTCACTCTTAGCTAACACTTGGAACTCTTACCAAGGGGTTTCTCCTTCTTCAATATTTTTTCAAGAGGTAATACATAAGTTTCTCATAGTTCTATGATAAGTGGAGGATATCCTTTATATATTCTTGAACAGCAAGGTTTATATCATAATCTTGGACTTTTTTCCAATAATCCCTTAAAGTTAGTGCCAGTCCAACTCCAGGGTATTATTTTTGGAAATATGGTCCTTCTAGAAGAATTCATTCAGGGGGGTGGAATCCTATAGCTTCTCCATGCTTACCATTTCTAACAACTCTTAATTTTCCATATTTTTTAAAGTTAACCAATGACCCAGTTCAGTATGATCTGAGTTGGCCCGCAATCCTTACTGAACTTCCTTCAAACATCCCTAAGTTTGAAGGAAATTTGGGTGAAGATCTTGTAGATCATATAACCACATTTCACCTATGGCTATGGTGTTCATCAAACTCTTTGATTGGCAATTCAATTAGGTTGATAAATTTTCAATGCACCTTGGCTGGGAATATTGCGAAATGGTAAATTAAACTTAAAGGGGGATTATTTTCATTTTCATTTTCATCTTCCTATTTGATATGACATCAAGACTAAGATCCTAGCCAATTTTAAATAAGACAATACCACTCATATCTCCAACCACATCCAAGAATGGAAGAGAAGAAAGAGAATGATCAAAGCAGAAATACCTACTGAATTTTTTCGTGAGTGGTTTTTGAAGTTATTATAGCGAAGCATCTCTAAAGATGTGTCACTTTCTCGAGTGCTCATAGAAGAACATGTTATATTTAGGTCCAAACAATTGGATCTCATTTATTCGCAGTTTGGAGTCCTTTGTGAAATTTTTCCTGATGCACTAACACCTTCAAAAGAGTCAACCAAACCGAAACCAAGGCCCCAAACTGATGGGGTGGTAGGATCGATTGATTTGAATACAACTAGCTTGTTAGTGAACCAATTGTAGCAGATGAATCTGCAATCTACTTTTGTTGGGCAAGTTATGTCATTTATCTATCCTCCTTTGCAATCTACTACGATTAATGCAATCCAATCTTCAAATCCCAAAGGAAACCAACAATCTGGAGGGAAGAAGAAAGGACGATTGAAAATTAAAGGGAAGGAAGAGAAAGAAAATGTGAATAAACCCAGTGCCAATGTTGGTGAGGGTAAGAAAGAGTCCAAAAAGAAAGTGAAATTCTCTTACAAGTTATGCAAAAGAGATCATTTGACTCATCTATGCCCATTGATTCAATATTCTCAACACTTGTTTGCTTAATAAGGGTCTTCTAGTTCCTAGGTTGTACTTAATAACCCTTTTCCCCAAGCGCAACGCCAACTTGCTAGTGTAAATGTTAATACTAGACCCCACCTAGGGGTCACCCATTTTTAAGGGGAATATTTATTGAATTTTTATATGGTTAAAGGCCAAGTTGATTTCTCAACCAAGGCTTGAGATTATGGAGACCTAGAGTCTTCTAAGGATAAATTTGCTTCTAATTCTCAAGAACCTCTCCATATAGAGAGACATATTATTGAGGCTATACCTTGGATGTTGAAAGGATCCTTGAAACACTCGACCTTAAATCCAAACACTAGGGTTAATTAGAACTATTCCATGGTTTAAAATTTAGCTCAAACTCCCTGTTCTATGTTAGTTTTAAAAGTGCTCCATTCATGTCTTTCACAAAGGAGCGTGTTATTCACTGTAATCGAAGTAGTTGACTCGAATAATTCTCTTGTTATTATGTTTGATACTACATGTGTTAAACCTAGACTCCCTCATCATTTAGATTTTCAAATTAAACCAGTATACTGGAAAAATAATATTTTTTGAACCATTTTTTATGAAGGAGCTTCCACTTTCGTCATGTCAATATCATGTTGGAAAGCGATAGGTTCTCCAGCGTTGGTTCTGTCTCCAACTTTTTAAATTGCATTTGTGGACATTCTCATAGGCCACATGGGATCGTACCCACCATCTCGGTTGGAGTAGGAGGGAAAGTATGTTAGAAATATGTTTCCATTGATGGAAAAGTTGATTAGGATGAAGGAAACAACAAAGAAGAATGAAGAAGAGCTCAAAGAATGGTTAAGGCAAAGTTGGTGATGATGCAGAGACTTTGAATCTTTTTCTAGCTCATAAAATCCCTTTAAACATAGTTGGGATGGAGTCAAATGGATAGAAATTTGAAAGATATTTCCAATGGTATATGAAATTTTAAAAATGGCGTCCTGGATTGAAAGTTAGAGCCAGTCAAATTAATGTCTCCAAAGTCAAAGATTGTAGATATATTATTGGAGAAAGATAAGTTTGGCGCATTGCCAAACATGGCAGAGTTTTAGCGAACAAACAAATCCAAGGACTGGGAAAACGTAGCTAACAACAAAGAGAAACATAATCGTTTCCATTGGCCAAAGTTGGAGCCCATTTGACATCATGATGATGCTAGTTGGAAGCTAGGTAGCTGAGAAGTTGAGTTAGTTACAGACCATAAGGTACTTCCTCGAAAGATAAATGAGCAACGTAATTGATAATGGCCCACAATAATAAGAGTTGAGTAACTGGGCAGCATAGGTATAAAATGGATTTAACTTGGTGGTTTTTTTTTAAATTCAACGAAGGAAATGGTCGTCAAATGAAGGCTTGGGACCCTTTATCTCTCCTCTCTAACAGGACGCATGGCCGCATCAAATTGATTAATAATGATGTTAGCATGACGTACAAGGGGGACACATGGCAGGAATATTCAATTTTTTTAGTACCATAGTGGGCCAAATCAAAGTGACATGTGTAACCAATCAAATGGAACCACGTAGCATTGGTGACATTAGCATGAAGACAATCAAGAAAGGCTTACCCAAAAGAAACAAGATATCCACGTCGAGAGTTTTAGTTGAGATGCGAAGACTTACCTACAAAGAAAAATTTCGAAGAGAAAAAACATGGAAGAAAAATCCCAGAGGAAAAACTAATATGAAAAAGGAAAATGTTTGGGGAAACAGGGCTGGGAGACAGAGTCTTTATCGATAGGAAACAATTTTTCAATTAATGGAAGGTGCACTTGGACACAATTTTTGATGTGGTTTAGTGTGTATTGTGACCAAGGGTGTAAATATTTGGAACACAAAATAAGCCCTCAGGACTATAGCATAAAGAGAGCCCACAAAGGTTAATTTTGGCAGTGTTTCTACATAAAGCCTTAGCGCTTTGGCATGGATGAGTCGACAGCTTGGAGCACTAAAGTGCAGGCATGAACGAGTTGGAATTTCAATCACATCATGGAAATATTTGGTGGAAAACTTGGCCAAAATACTAAATTTAGAAATCACCAAATTTAGAAGAACCTCAGTTAAATCCTGTATATATTCCAGAACTGTAAATTTGAGTAGTTAAGCTCATTTTTTCTAGCAGAAACATGTAAGGAGAGTCTGATAACTTGAAGAGAAGATTCAGAAGACTCAGTTGAACAAGACAAAGGAAAAAATAAAGACATTCATCAGAATATCAAAGTGTAATAGAACTAAGTTTTAATTCCAAAAATATCAGTCAAAATTTATTTATAAGTAGA
>APFE031636920.1:0-16758 GCA_000404065.3 Pinus taeda
TTACCCAAGAAATAAAAGAAAATATTCCACAAGGGATAAAGCCCCTAAAAGAAAAGGTTATTATAGGTACATTCCAAAAACCCACTACTATAATCCTTCTGACATTCATTTGCACACATCCAAGCAAGAAAAGTGGAATAAAATAACTTGTTGGGTGTGCGGATAGACAGGACATACAGCTTCAAGATGTCCTCAAGGAGAAGAATCCAAACTTGAAAGAGGAAAAAAGACAGCTGTTTATGCCCAGAAAGCTAAACAAGTCAAGAAAGAACATTCTAACCCATTTTCTTGTCTTAAATGCAAGTCAAAATTCCATGCTACAGAACATTGTCCAAATCTTCATATTGCAGCTCAACAGCACCAACTAGAAGATTCATCTCTGGATTCTTTTAGTAGTACAGATGAAGAATTTCAAGTAAATGTGGGCCATTTTAGTGATTCAGATTTATCAGAATGTTCTTGCTCAGACTCTGATGAATGTGCATGTCATGTCTTTTATGATAATGATTCTGAAGTTTCTGACAGCTCCAGTGAAGACAAACAAAGGCCAAAGCCTCCCAAAGAAAAAGTCCTCATGGCATCTACTGAAGAAGAAGCTGAGATGAAAATTTTAGCCCAAATCAGGAATATGGAAGAAGGTGCAATGAAAGATCGCCTGATAGAAGCCTTTACAGAGCAACTCAAATCTAAAGCTTCAAAAGACTCAGGTAAGAAGCCATTGTTTGTTGATGCTTCATATGAAAAGAATACTAAATCTTTCCAAAGGCATCATCAAAAACCAGGGAAAATAAGATCCCTGACTTTGGGAGAAGTGAGTGGTGAAATTCACCAGCTCAAGTTAGAAATCTCCACCATCAAAGCACAGATAGCAGAAATAAAGAAAGGAAAGGAGATCAAAGAAGAAGAAGAAGAAGAATCCTGGAATACAGGATCTCGCCATAATGAAATTGAAATTGCAGAAGGAAGGTCAGACCCACATTTTGGCTTTCAGGATATGAGATTATTTACTATTACATATCAACAACATCATGTTAAAGTAAAAATATGTATCCAAGATCAAATATTCTTTATGACTGCATTGCTGGATTCTGGTGCTGACATCAACATTCTTAACATTAAAAACATTCCAGCAAAATATTGGGTTTCTGCAAAAAGGGAAGTGGTAGGACTAGGAAATAAGAAACTCAAATATGAAATCCCTAGAGCCTCCTTATGTTTTGACACTCATTGTGTATATATGAAATTCGCCATTGTAGATATACCTGTTGACTGTATATTAGGTAATGTTTTTCTAGCTGCAGTAGAACCACACGGTTCAGCAAGAATAAAAGGGAGTAAAGCTGGTTATTTCATCTCGGTGCCTACATCCAAAGGAACAAGGAAGAGGATTGAACTTCCCTATGTTTCTACTCCCAGAGTTTCCACTATGGTCCAAGCTATGCAGAAGTTGGATAAAGCAGAATCCTTACTGACAGATCTCAAAGATCTAAAAGGCAAGTTGAGAATAGAAGAACAACTAAAACAGCCTCATATCAAAAGAAAGATTTTGGAGCTAAAAGAAAAATTAGCTGAGAAATGTTGCTCAGAAGAGCCAAACGCTTTCTGGCATAGAAAGCAGCATAGGATCAAACTGCCTTACAAAGAAGGTTATAAAGGTAAGCCCTGCAAAAGCAGAGCTATACCAATGAGCCAAGAATACAGAAAATTATGTCAGCAAGAAATTCAACAGCTACTCAACAGAGGTCTAATCAGAGAATCCACTAGTCCTTGGAACTGCTACGGGTTCTATGTGAACAAAAGGGCTGAGCAAATTAGAGGCATTCCCAGACTTGTCATAAATTACAAGCCTCTAAATTTAGTCTTGGCTGATGATACTTATCCAATTCCGCATAAAGGAGATTTAATCAGAAGAATTGCAGGAGCAAAGGTATTTTCAAAATTCGACTTAAAAGCAGGATTTTGGCAAGTAGTTGTTCATGAAGAAGATAAATTCAAAACTTCTTTTAGTATCCCAGCAGGACATTATGAGTGGAATGTCATGCCCTTCGGTCTTAAAAATGCTCCCTCTAAATTTCAGAAAGTTATGGATGACATATTCAAGCCATATTTTGATTGGTTACTTGTATATATTGATGATGTTTTAATTTATTCCAGAAATCTTGATGACCATTTCAAACATGTAAATATTTTCATGAAGCTGGTCCGAAGAAATGGTCTTGTTCTTAGCAAAAAGAAGATGGAATTATTCAGAAATTCTATCTCATTCCGAGAGCTCTGATACCATATAATCAAAGCATCTTTGACAGTGTCTTCTTTGATATCCTTCATGGTACACAGGATCCATGGCTGTCCTGTTGACACCATAGTCTATCCACCAGTTTTGGAACCATTCACACTGCAGATTATTCTGAGAGGCTGCCATTGTGCTAAACTTCAATTTTGTATAATGTGTATCTGTTTTACAATCGACATTCATGAAGTCCCACCATAACTTTTTATAATCGGGAAAATTGTAAACTGTATCCGGGAATATAACCTTAGGATCATTTCTTGGCCATCTTGCACCTGGTTGGACTTGTGGGTGATTAACCCATAAATCTCTGGTACGATAAATGCAGAAGTATGCTCCATAGGTCCTGGTATTACTATCTCCCTGGTGTCCAATCCTTCCAACATCATGGAAATTTGATTCTAAGGCTTCTCTTGCTATCCTTGCATCAGCTTTGGCTTTAGTATATATCATGTCATGAATCCATTTTCTTCCTTTTGGATATACTCTTTTTTCTGGCACATAGTGTTGAAGGTCTGCATGAGGCTGGAGGTCTGCATCCAGAACTTTTGTATTTCGTAATTGCCATGTAGGCTTCCAGTTTTTTTTGTATGTATCCCAGTCTTGGTTATCTGGGATAGTCCTCAGGACTTCACACTTCTTACTTTGGTCCCATTCGGTGACAATCATCATGACCTGTGTGTTTCCTTTTTCAAGATATTCTCTACTGAGAAAATCAGGGAGGCAATTCTATTCTCCTTTGATATGCTCAATAGAAAAATCAAAATTTGCGAATAATGCTTTCCATCTAGCAAATTTTGCTTCTTCTGGTTTTTTGATATCTTTGGCCAAAACTTTTTTCATTGCTGAAGCATCTGTTCTGAGAAGGAATGGCTTATTTATGAGATAAACTGCAAATTTACTAATACAATTCCAGGCAGCTTTTACCTCTCTTTCAATAACAGAGTATTTTTGTTCAGTTGGGTTCCAAACCCCTGAGGCAAACTGAACTACTTGTTCAACTTCACCAATCCTTTGCTTCAAAATTCCACCCGAACCTATGTCACTGGCATCAGATTCTACAATTTTAAAAGCCTCATCATCAGCAATATATAAAATAGGTAAAGATTTTACCTTTGCCTTAATTTCTTGAACTGCTCTGGTGTGCTCCTTTGTCCATGGGGGGGGATTTTTGCCAGTTCTTTTATTGAGCACTTTTCTATCACTAGCACAATCTTGATAAAAATTACTCACATAATTTAAACAACCAAGGAACCTCTGCAGTTGTGTCTTGTCCTTTAATACATCTGGAAATTTGTCTGCAAACTCGATAGCATGCTGCTGCAAAGAGATCTGGCCATTTGCAATCTGGTGTCCCAAAAACTTTATAGAAGTCTGGAATAATTCCATCTTCTTTTTGCTAAGAACAAGACCATTTCTTCGGACCAGCTTCAACAATTAATGACATTATTAAATATGACTTTAACACCCTTACCACCTTTTATTGAGACTTCAATTTCTCACCTTTTAAATAGGTTATACAGTAAAGTGCACATGGCCATGTCCATTAATTTGAAATCGATATTGATCTCCATTGTAGAGTCCCTTTGTTATTACTTTGAATATCTTATTCTCTTCTCATCTTTGTTAAAGATCTCAAAGTCAGAGATTTTGTTCTTTTGGTTAAATCTCATTTGGTTTTTTTATTTATATTAAGAAATATAGTAAATAGGAGTTTGAAAAAAAAAAAAATTTATTTATTTAATAATTTGAAATAATGTATATGAGATATTAGTTTTATATAAAATATATATATATATATAATAACTATATTATAAATAGCTTGTTATATTTATACTCATATAATATTTTATAAAACAATTAAGTTACATGAGTTAACTCTACATTTCATCTATAGAGAGTTTCACAATTCCTTTATACTCATATATAGAAAGCATGTTCATTATGTTTATCCATAATAATTCAAATAGGGATAATTCCCTTGAGATGAACATACATTACATCCAAGGAAATCCTAATAAGCAAGAAAATGTAGCCAAAAAATTTAAAACTTTAATTCTAGCTTTGAATTTCAACTTACCTACAGTGCAACTAAATTTCTACTTTATAGAAATCCACAAGAAAAATATTACTAGTAACTTTGAATGACTATGCCTTCATTAATACAAGCAATAACAACCTTCATTAATACAAGCAGAAACAATTAAAATTATATTATGCATACTTGGTGCCGAAATCCACAAGAAAAAGATTTCTTGTAACTTTGAATGACTAAGCCTTCATTAATACAAGCAATAAAAACCTTCATTAATACAAGCAACAACAATTAAAATTATATTTTACATACTTGTTTCCTAAGCCTAGAGGATTTATTCTATTACGTAGTGTGTAACCCTTTGGTATTTGTTTAGATAAGCCCTTTTCTAGACAATTTAAGGAATATTGTCTGTGCTAGTTTTGTATGGATGGTTATTATTTTTTACTCATATAGCCCTAAACTCCTAGAATCAATAACCATAAAGTTTTGGGTTTCATTCCTTTCTAGGAGAAAACAAATATGTATAACACTACATCTTTAGAACTTATGAAGGCATATGTTATTATTCATTATCTCGTTAAAATTGCTATAAAATATCAACATTCTTTAGCCCATGTTGTTTTTCTCATTACATTCTTGACAAAACTCACTTTGATAAGCTCATTAGTTAATATTGACCTTCAATTTCAAATAAATAAATTGTTGGGAGGAATTTTAGCCCTCAAATCTACTCAGAATGACGACTTGGAAAGAGTTGAACCTTGAACTTCAATTGAACAATAAGTTCGGAAAAATATAAAATCTTAATTTCATTTGGAATGATAGAGTGGGGTAAAGTTCAACCCTCAATTTCAATTGGAATGATGACCTAAGTAGAATTTGGCTCTCTATTTCATTATGAGTTGTTTATGCCATGGGAAATATTATATAAAATGTCAGAGTAAAGAGTTGAATCAAAAAATAATGATAATAAAGCCTAATATCATCTCAATTAAAAGAATAGAAAATTGTGTTTGTGGGGTCTTGGATAGATGGTGATCAGGTGTTCTGTTAAGACACTCCTTGATGTGAAGTCATTGGTTCAATTCCCTGCTCTGATCCAAGTGATATATTGGACATGATGAAGATGTAGTCCTGCCAAGCTTACAAAAAAAAGGAACTAAAAATTGTAAAAATAGTAAAAAGTAATAATAAAAATAACAAGTCTATCTTGTTATGATTGTAATTTTATTTTTATTAATAATAGCATAGAGAGTCTTTAACTTGTGTAAGAGAGGAATCCCAATATGCAAATCTCTTTTTGAGTGAAGAACTTAGGAAAATATTTACAATTCTATAGATTTGATCTTGTTGATTAATAATAAATTGAATTGAATAGACTTATTATGTTTTGATGCCTATCATGAATTAATGTGTATCCATATTTACCAACTATTTCATTTATATGACTATGTTAATGTATATAATGATTTAGATTTCCATTGATCTAATGCTTCACTAAAACATCATCTTCATATTCAACCAACTTAGATCCATCTGACACCAGATCTATCTGTTGAAAAATGTGCAACAAGAAATGTTAAATTTAGAATGTGTTAAAAATAGCATGTCTAAAAATAGCAGTTTGGCCAGTGAGGTCATTGGCCACATTGGGTGAGAGGTGAATCTACTAAAAATAGAAAGTTCTAAAAGTAGCATTTATGGGTCCCTTCCTATTTATAGTAGTCCCTAGTCTATCTATAGGAAGTAAAATTAATTTTGGTCTTAACAGCAGTTGGAAATATTAATTAATTGATTCAATTGAGTTGATTAGTTAAGGAAATTCGAATTTGAAGTCTATGTGAGCATGCACATGAGTTTCCTCCACTGATTGAGGGAATAAACATGAGTTCTACAATGAGAGAATCAATTGACTTAGTTCTAACTAGTCAAGTCCAGTTAGATTATTTTAACAAGTTGTTAAAATAATAAAATATAGTTTGTTAATGCTTGCATGCATGTGACAACTATTATTTTAGATAACTAAGAATTCACTCATGGATAAATATTGCATGTCAGTTCTGTCAGAGACCCAGTTGAGATCAGATGAGGGACAATGTACTATCAGATGCTAGGATATTTCTAGTAAGTATTCCTTGCATGAGGAAGAAATCTATTTTCTTCTACGACTATGTAGGTGGACCTAAGGTGACAGCAGGTATGATTAGGCCAATTTTCAGCCTATGTAATGAGGACTAGGTAGTCCATGATTTTCGTATTCTGATTGAAGATCATTAGGATCTTCTGATTACAAAGAGAGCAGGATAGCTATTGAGCTTATTATTTTTGTATGTTGTTGAGGATCTACACTTGATTGATAATACATGGTTGGGGTTTTACGCTAGCGCTTTCCCCTGGATATACCTTGTGTTATGGTTGATTATTTCTCTTTATCAGTTATGCATGTTTCTACTTGATGTTGCTCATGAATTCAATTATGCTTCCGCTTAATGTTTTGTAGAAGTAGAACAAGTATTATACTTTAGGACATTGCATATATCAGTTTGTTCTACAAGTGATATTTCTACATGGTATCGGAGCACAGGTGATCAAGCAAGGATAATATACCAGCAGGAGAAATTTGAAGTTTATTATTCGGGATATAGATCTCAAGTTCTTATCATATCTATTTCATCGATGGCGTTCTATGTTTTGAGGCTTGAGTATGCCCTTGATGGTAGCTCAAACTATATAACTTGGAAGGATCGCATGGAGGTAGTTTTGGAAGATAATGGCCTTAAGGATTTCATTGATCAAGAAATTCCTAAGCCTACTGACAAGACTCAGCAGGTGGAATGGAGGAAGTGTGTGGCTAGAGCTAGGAGAATTCTCTTGGAGGGAGTGTGAGATCACATTGTCTCGAGCCTCCATGGGAAGGAGACTCTGCATGCAATGTGGAAAATGTTGAAAGATTTATATCAGAATAGTAGTGATCAGAGGAAGCTGGCACTAAAGGACAAACTTCAAAAGATCAAGTGTGAAAGAGATGAGACGATCTCTATGTATCTGACCAAGCTCATCACATGTAGGGATGAGCTTGCAAGTGTAGGGGTCATGACATCAGATGAGGATATGGTGAGTATAGCACTCCTTGGCCTTCCTAAGAGCCAGCATAGCTACCAGGACTTAGTGAATGGAAGGGAGAAACTGCCAGATTGGGAATGACTATGGTCGGATTTGATGCAGGAGGAGATCAGACAGAGCACCAGAGATAGTTCTTCATCCATGCATGATGAGGATAATTGTGCCTTAGCGACTAACGCAAAGAAGGGTAAGGAGAAGGTTTCTCTTTCCGAATCCAATTCTTCCAATGATGGGAAGAAGGTTAACAAATCGAAAGTGTGATGCTTTCGTTGTCATGAGGTGGGCCATTGTGCTGCAAATTGTCCATGGAGGAAATCCAATAAGGGATCCAAGGAAGGATCTGAAGGTGAGGCACTTGCTTCACAGTTTGAGTTGGATTTCACACTCTTCGCATGCATGGTTTCATCCATGGTGGGAAGTGGTTTGTTTCTTGACAGTGGAGCTTATTTCCACATGATTGGCGACAAGAGTTTGTTTAGTACTTTGGAGGAGAAACATCTCCAGATACTCATAGCGATGGGTAATGATGAGAAGTACAGTGTCTCAGGTGTAGACACGGTTATTTTTTAGAGGGAGCATGGATCTTTCCTTACCTTGACCGATGTCAAGTATGTACTAGGACTAAAGAGAAACTTAGTGTCGATCGCGATGCTGGAAGATAGAGGCTATGATGTAGTCTTCAGTAAGGGAAAGATTTTCCTTAGACACATCATCACTAAACAGGTGAAGCAGATTGGTTCACGGGTCAAGAACCTGTATGCTCTTGAGATTTAAGATGCATGCAAAGCCTTAAGCAGCAAGGCAACTGATGGAGACTTGGTGGTTGAGAGGGAGGGTATATTACCTCTCAACATGCAAAGCCAGAAGAAGTCTTAGACAATTGTGGACGAGCCACGATTGATGCAGCAACATCAAGAGGTTATGGAGTAGCCACGACAGGGGAAGCTAAGTGGAGATCGAGTAGAGACATCTAATCATGCAGAGACCTCCAGTAGGGGGAAACTTTGAGCTAAGTGTGCTGATGGATCACATGCAGCCATACCTCCAGGTAGGAGGTGGGGCAATATAGAGTGATCATCCCAAGGAGGAGGGGCAGGATCCTTGAGGTACCCAACCTCTTGGATGAGACCTTGCTACAGGAGCCCCGATGTGGAGTAGCAGGAACTGATTGATTGCATAGAGACAGATGCGGATGGAGCGGTAGAGAGAGCGACAGTGCAGGGAATCCCAGGACAACGCATAGCTAGCAAGCTGCAGCAATGCGAGAGGCACAAGTGTTTTGCACAATGTTAGGTGGCACAGAGAGGTGTGCAATGGTGCGAGATGCATGGATATGTTGCAGTAGCGCAGATGTCAGAGAGGGTGCACTTGTCAGCAACAGGTAGAGCTTTAGCATCAAAGTATGTTCTTAGCCCGACGGAGTGGTTAGTTGGGAGTGTTTTTGTTCCAAGTGTTGTTGGAGCAAGTGGACTAGGTAGATGTGTTGCATGCAGAACCTTCCAGAGTTACAGGATTGGATTCGAGAGGAAGCATTTCTTGTTGAGAGGGAGTGTTGAAAAATGTGCAACAAGAAATGTTAAATTTAGAATGTGTTAAAAATAGACCTGCTAAAAATAGCATGTCTAAAAATAGCAGTTTGGCCAGTGAGGTCATTGGCCACATTGGGTGAGAGGTGAAACTTCTAAAAATAGAAAGTTCGAAAAATAGCATTTATGGGTCCCTTCCTATTTATAGCAGTTCCTAGTCTATCTATATGAAGTAAAATTAATTTTGGTCTTAACAAAATTTGGAAATATTAATTAATTAATTCAGTTGAGTTAATTAGTTAAGAAAATTCGAATTTGAAGTCTTTGTGAGCATGCACATTAGTTTCCTCCAATGATTGAGGGAATAAGCATGAGTTTTATAATGAGATAATTAGTTGACTTAGTTCTAACTAGTCAAGTCTAGCTAGATTATTTTAACAAGTTGTTAAAATAATAAAATATAGTTTGTTAATGCTTGCATGCATGTGACAACTATTATTTTAGATAACTGAGAATTCATTCATGGATAATTGTTGCATGTCAGTTCTGTCAAAGACCCAGTTAGGATCAGATGAGGGACAGTGTACTATCAGATGCTAGGATATTTCTAGTAAGTATTCTTTGCATGAGGAAGAAATCTATTTTCTTCTATGGCTACGTAGGTGGACCTGAGGTGATAACAGGTATGATTAGGCCAATTTTCAGCCTATATAATGAGGCCTAGGTAGTCCATGATTTTCATCTTCTGATTGAAGATCATTAGGATCTTCTGATTACAGAGAGAGTAGGATATCTATTGAGCTTATTCTTTTTGTATGTTGTTGAGGATCTACACTTGATTGATAATAAATGGTAGGGGTTTTATGCTGGTGCTTTCCCCTGGATATATCTTGTGTTATGGTTGATTATTTCTCTTTATCAGTTATGCATGTTTCTACTTGATGTTGCTCATGAATTCGATTATGCTTCTGCTTAATGTTTTGTAGAAGTAGAACAAGTATTATACTTTAGGACATTCCATATATCGGTTTGTTCTACAGGTGATATTTCTACACTATCATGCACCAGGAGGGATTAAATCCCTTGAGGTACAAACCTTTCCTCAAGTTCTACACTAAAATACATGTGTCTATTGCAAGCAATCAAATAGGATTACAAATCCACATCTACGCTGAAATCAATGCATCTTGTACAAGTAATCAAATAGAATTACAAATCAGCCTCTACACTCGAATCAATGCATCTAGTGCAAACAATCAAATAATATTAAAAATCATCATCTACATTGAAACGAAAGCATCTAGTGCAATAAATCTTCTTCCCTCTCTCCCCCCTACATCTAATCTTGAAAAATAGTTTTAATATTTTATAGTCTCAATATTAACAACAACTAGTCCATCTAATGCAAGAAATCAAATAAAATTAGAAACCAAAATCTACAATGAAATCAGTGCATCTAGTGCAAGTAACCAAATATAGTTAGAAATCAACATCTACACTAAAATCAAGTCATCTAGTGCAAGCAATCAAATAAGATTAGAAATTATTATCTACATTGAAATTAATGCATCTAGAGCAAGAAATCAACATATAAAATGAAATCAATGTATCTAGTGCAAACAATCAAATATAATTAGAAATCAACATCTACGTTGAAATAAATGCATCTAGTGCAAGCAATCAAATAGGATTAGAAATCTTCATCTACACTGAAATCAATGCATATAGTGCGATAAATACTTTTCCCTCTCTCCCCCCTCCATCTATATTTATATCTCACTCCATCTCTCCTTTGTCTTTCTATCTCACCCCCAAATCACACACACACACTCTCTCTCTCTCCATATCTATCTATCTCTCCCTCCCTCTCTCTATCTCTCTCTTCACCTCCCATTTATATCTCTATCTCCCTCTGTCTCTCATTTATCTCTCTATATCACCCCCAAAACATGCACACTCTTTCTCCATATCTATATATCTCTTCCTCCCTTTTCCTCTCCTTGTCTCTTCCCCTTCACTCTCTCCCTCCTTCTCTCCTCTCTCGCTCTCTCTCTATCTCCCTTATCACTCCCTCTCTCTTGCTTTCTCCACCTTTCTCTCTCTATGTATTTATTCTTACTTCTCTCTCTCTCTCTCTCTCTCTCTCTCTCTCTCTCTCCACCTTTCTCTCTCTATGTATTTATCCTTACCTCCCTCTCTCTTTCCTTCTCTATCTTATGTTCTCTCTCTCCCATTATCTCTCACCTCCCTCTCTCTCTCTCCCCCTCTATCTCTACACCCTCCAACTTTGTAACTATCTCCTTCCCTCTCTCCTTCTCTCTCCTTCTCTTCCCCATTCCTTCCATATCTCCTTCTTTGTCTCTCTATATCACCCCAAAACATACTCTCTCTCTCTCTCTCTCTCTCTCTCTCTCTCTCTCTCTCTCTCTTCTTCACGCCTTCTCACCCACTCCAACTCCATCTCTCTATCCCTCCCTCTCCATCGTTACCTCTCTCCACCTCTTTCTCAAGTTCTCTCTATTTTCCTTCCCCTTTGTAATTTTCTCTCCTACTTCCCTCTATCTCCCCCTATGTCTTTTTGGCTCTCTCTCTGCCCTCCAACCTTGTCCCTTTCTCACCCCTCAATATTTGTGTCTCCCTCTCTTTCTGTTACCCTTCTATCTCTCTCTCTCTCTCTCTCTCTCTCTCTCTCTCTTCATTTCTCCTCTCCCCTCTCCTTCATTTTATCTCCCATATCTCCCATTGTCCTCCTTCCATTCTCCACCTCTATCATATGTCCTTGTTCTTCCTCATATAATCTAGGAGTAAGTAATATAAATCAGAAATTAATATAAATTTATAATATTAACAAATTAATATCAATTAAATTTATATTGCAAATCAAGAGTTATTAAAATTTAATAATATTATATTATATTTAATGATATTTTTTACATGGCATAATAACAAAATTTACAATAAAACTACATCAAATTAATATTTTCAAATATTAAAACTTTGATGTAAAAATATTTATGCCTTTAAAGATTTTGATATATCCATAGGATATGGTTTTTCTCTTTAAAGATTCATTTTGCAATATTTAATTAAAAGAAATATTTAAATATTTTGGAGCACGATCAATTCTTTGTGTTGAATAAACCTTTTTTCATTTGATTTAAGATATGGTATTGCCTTTAGTAAAGAGTAAAGATGCTTAAAATTTTACCTAATTTGGAATTTTAATGTGGTAAATTTTTTTGTTAACCATAAATTTATGATCCATTCAAATTCACACATATGTTAACCATACAACTTGAGTGGGCCTCATGGTTAAGAGCATGTGTTTGGTTTTACCTAATTTGGATTTTTTTTTAACCATGGTAAAAAAAATCGTTAACAATAAATTTATGATCCATTTAAATTCACACTCACACATATGTTAACTGTACAACTTGAGCTGGCCTAATGGTTAAGAGCATGTGTTTCATTTACCTAATTTAGAATTTTTTTTAATGTGGTCATTTTTTTGTTAACAATAAATTTATGATCCATTAAAATTCACACATGTGTTAACCCCCCAGCTTGTGGGCCTGATGGTTAAGAGCATGTTTTTCCTCCTAAGAGGTCACAGGTTCAAAACCAAAGTGGGGTAGAATATGTATGTATGATTATGTATGCCTTCGTAGACTTAGCAGTGCAATAATCCCACAAAAACAGGGTTCTCATACACAAATTTGGTGACGCTCAAAGGTGTGGGTCCCTTGTCCCACAAACACGGGGTTTTCATACACCAATTTGGTGTCAGTCCAGTGAAATCGTTGCTCAGAGGTGGGTCCCTTGTCCCACAAACACGAGGTTCTCATACACCAATTTGGTGTCAGTGCAGTGAAATTGTTGCTCAGAGGTGGGTCCCTTGTCCCACAAACACGGGGTTCTCATACACTAATTTGGTGTCTTGCATGGCTATGACCTTAAAAATGGACAATAATGATAATCTTAAAAATGGGTGGGTTCTCATACACCAATTTGGTGTCTTTCATGGTTGTGACCTTAAAAATGGATAATAATAATAATTTGTGGGTCCCTTGTCCCACAAACAATGGGGTTCTCACACACCGATTTGGTGTCTTGCATGGCTTTGACCTTAAAAATGGATAATAATAATAATCTTGAAAATGATTAATAATAATAATTTGTGGGTCCCTTGTCCCACAAACAAGGAGGTCTCATACAGGTCCCACAAACAAGGGGGTCTCATACACCAATTTGGTGTCTTGGCTTTGACCTTAAAAATGGATAAGGATAACAATAATAATATTAAAAATGGATAATAATAATAATAATAATTTGTGGGTTCCTTGTCCCATAAACAAGGGCGTATCATACACCAATTTGGTGTCTTGCATGGCCGTGACCTTAAAAATGGATAATAATAATAATTTGTGGGTCCCTTCTCCCACAGAAAAGGGTGTAACATACAACAATTTGGTGTCTTGCATGGTTGTGACCTTAAAAATGGATGATAATAATAATTTGTGGGTCCCTTGTCCCACAAACAAGGGGGTCTCATACACAATTTGGTGTCTTGCATGACCATGACCTTAAAAATGGATAATAATAATAATAATTTGTGGGTTAGTTGTCCCACAAACAAAGGGGTCTCATATACCAATTTGGTGTCTTGCATGGTCATGACCTTAAAAATGGATAATAATATTAATAATAATTAAAGGAATGAAATAATTTATTCTCCATTCAAATTATATATAAACATAGTTTATTTTAATAATTTAATCTTATCCATTAAAAATTTAAAAATTTTATAATCTATATATCAAGTTTATAAATTTAAGATTAACTATTTTTTATGCCTACATTAGTAGAAAATTATTTTATTATTTTTGAAAACATAAATACTTACACATCTAGGTCATACTGAAATAAAATATACCTCCTACACAACTAATCATAAAAAATCAAAGTAAAAACATAATTAAATAATCAAATTTAATACAAAATTAAACTTATAATATAAAATAATTAATACATTACAACTTTCATTTAAAATAAATCTCAATCGTTGCCTGATGACGTTAGAGAAGAAACACAATTGAAAATGAATTAATGAATGATATCACACTAAGAATTTGAATTTCATATGATTACACATCCAATTCATAAATGATCAACCACTTCCCTTTTATTTTACATACTTTTATTCTATTTGTATGATTGAGATCAAAGAAGTTTTTATAATTTATAATATAAAATAATAAAGAAATTACACTTTCATTTAAATAAAATCTTATCGTTTGCTCTGATGACTTGAAGAAGAAACACAGTTGAAATGAATTAATCAATGATATCACACTAAGAATTTGAATTTGATATGCTTACACACCATTCATAAATGATCCAGCACTTCCCTTCTATTTAGTATTTACATACTTTTATTCTATTTCTATGATTGAGATATTGAGATCAAAGAAGTTTTTATTATTGGTTATTTTTTTAAATTAGTTTTTTTAGTAAGTATTTCTTAAAAATAATAGTTTAAATAGATTTGATAATTAAAAATATGTAAATAGTTTTAAGCAATTATATGTTTAATTCAAAAAGGGTATAGCCTATACACTTATGTAAATTTTAGTGGTAAAAAATTGGGTTTTTTTTTAAAACAATAGGAATTTCACACTAATTTGATGTGCTTTTTTTAAGATTTATTTTATTTTTTAAATTATCAAAATGATATGGTGGTTTTATTAGTTTGTGTCTTTTTACGGACTATAGCATTAATTTTCCGATCAAAATACATTGTCTCTGCATTATTTTGTTTTTTTTTTGCAATTTTAAACAAAGTTTCACGAAAATGTTGAATATTTCTATTTTCTTTAAATTCAAAAAAAAATTCTAATTTAGTGAAAATGTTATTTCTACTTTTCAATTGGCTTATAGAAATTTGTCAAAACATAATTCCCCTGGTGAAAGACATTTTATTTGTCCTATTTTTCAGTGTGACAACTCATTTAAAAATAAAATAAAAAATCAAACTTGTATATTTCTATTTTCCTTAAATTCAAAATTTATTTTCTAATTTACTTTAAATCTTATGTTTAATTCTCTTTGGTGGTAGACATTTTATTTCAGTGTCTCACAATTCATAATTCATTTGAAAAATAAAATAAAAATTAATTTTGCCATTAACCATTCAATGGGTAAATGCTATGACATTAACACTTAAACTGTTACACCCCACATTCAGTTAGTTAGTGAGTATTATGACATTAACACTTACACTTTTAGGCCACCCGACATTGCTACTTCTATTCAAAATGTTGCGAACCCTTACGTGGACAACCAGAGAAACATTGATATATTGTGCCCAAAACATTATGATACATTTACACAGAAAAGACAAGTCGATTGCAATTTATTTGATTTTTTTTATCTGAAATGTATTGGCTATCAATCAAGATAATGGAGCAATAATGTGTTGTGTATTTTTGCATTGAAGTTATTCTCATGGTTGTACGGAAAGTTACTTGTGCAGAGGAGTTGTTTGTATGAGATGATGTCTGCTTTGAGGTATTTCTGCAGAATTTAGGGAGGTCTGCACAATAAGCTAAACTTCCGCACAATAGAAGCTGTATAGGTGACAATAAAGAAGGAAGCTTTGCCAATACCATCACGTCCCCCAGTGCCGATGAAAGCCTACGCAAATGCAGGAGAGAGAATTGTATCTCATTTCCCATCTTCTTTCAAAAAAACTACATGGGCAAATGAATTGGTGATGCAATGTGGTTTTGGGGATTTTACAAATGCATCCTCTTTCTTGATTATCCCAGCCACAGCGTGCCTCTCTTCTTGCACTCATTAAAAGATACAAATTCATATTAGTGCACGGGCATCTTTAATTTGATTGCTGATTTTCTGAATATTTGGAAATAGCGCTGTTATGAGCATTGTCAATTTTTGACTGCACCTATGTTCATCTGATTCTGAATATCCAGAAAATCAACAATCGATTTAAGCTCAAGATTAGTAAACAAATCACTATTATTGTAATTAATTGCTCATCTAAAAACAACCAAAAAAATTCTGTCAACCATATTAAAGCCAAAGTTTCAAAAAAATTGCACCAGAGTCACACCTGTATCTAAGTTATTTATATCTACACCTGTATCTAAGTTATTTATATCTATATTTTTATTTTGTGTGCTTTTTTGTAATTGTTATTGGATTTTATTTTTTTCAAAGGTCTTAAACAAATTTCTACCACTCACTATAAGAATTGTAGCTTCCAAAAATAATAAATGTGAAGAATTCCTTATGGCGAGCGCATTAGGTCAATTGATTAATAATTATTATAATTTCCAAAAATAATAAATATGGAGAATTCCTTATGGCTAGCGCATTTCGTAAATTGGTTAATATTAATATTAATATGGGACTATACTAACTTGTTAATAGTTTTGCACCATGGTGAAGGTCCAAGATGGTGTGCGGACATTCATTGTTGGGAGATCTTTCGCACAATGAATTAGTTACACATTATTTGGTTAAAATAAGTTAATTGTTTTTAAGCCAGCAGTTAGTTAAAATTAGAGTTAGTTAATTAAGTGTAGAGGTTTGAGTGTCGTGTCAAGTGGAGTCAAGTGATAGACAATTTTGACTTTTGGTGTGTTGTTGCATGTGAGTGTTTGAATGTTGAGTCAAGTCAAGAGTCGAGTCAAGTGATAGACAATTTTGACTTTTAGTGTGTTGTTGCATGTGAGTGTTTGAGTGTTGAGTCAAGCCAA
>APFE031636928.1:0-49676 GCA_000404065.3 Pinus taeda
TATCCTACAAAGAGTAGTGGGGTCATCTAGAATTTCTTTACTAGATGGATTTTCAGGTTTTAATCAGATACTTGTTCACCCGGATGACCAGGATAAGACAGCCTTTACCACGCCGTGGGGAACATTTAAGTATGTCAAAATGCCTTTTGGGCTTAAGAACATTGGGGCTACCTTTCAAAGAGCAATGGATATTACATTCGCCAAGGAGATACATGATTTCCTTGTTGTATACCTTGATGACCTAACCCCTTTCTCCAAATCTGATCAAGAGCACCTCAAACACCTAAGGCAAATTTTTATGACATGCAGGAAATATGGCATTTCCTTGAATCCTAAGAAGTCCCTGTTTTCCCTTGAGGAAGGCAAGCTTCTAGGCCATATCATATCAAAAGATGGGATTAGAATTGATCCTGAAAGAATTCAAGCTATCCTCCAGATCCCATATCCAAGAAACATAAAAGAGTTGCAAGCATTCCTTGGAAAGATCAATTTCCTAAGGGGATTTATCCCAAACCTAGCCGAGCTAATAAGGCTATTGAGAAATATGTTAAAAAAGGACGCCAAGGTAAAATGGTCTCTGGATACCAAGCAAGCTTTTGAAAGTATCAAAACTGCCTTGACTCAAACGCCTGTCCTCACTAATCCGCAATTCAACAAAGATTTTATTATATTTTCTTTTGCATCTGAGCACACCATAGCCGATGTCCTTTTGCAAAAGGATGATCAAGGTAATGAAAAGCCGATTTCTTTCTTCAGCCGAGCTCTAAGAGATGCACCCCTGAAATATCAGATCATGGAAAAGCAGGCTTATGCCCTGGTTAAGGCCATCAAAGACTTTAGAATTTACATCTTATACTCCCATGTGATCGCCTATGTCCCAAATTCTGTTGTAAAAGATATATTAACTCAAGAGGGACTAGAAGGCAAAAGAGGAAAGTGGATTGCCAGCATTCTCGAATATGACATTGAGATAAAACCCAACAGGCTGATAAAAGGGCAAGGTTTAGCCAAACTAATGTCCGAAACAGATTTCCAAGCCTTAGACATTAATCAACTGGACAATGAACAGGAGCTAACGACTCCACAGATCAGTGAAACCTTTTTGCAATCTCCATGGTATGCTGATATTTGTTTTGTATTATTAAACCTGTGTGCTCCCCCAGGATTGTCCAGAACCAAGAAAACATTTTTGAGGATGAAATCATTAAAGTTTTGTGTCATAGATGGTGCTTTGTTTTGGAAAAATCATGAAGGAATATTGCTTAATGGTTTGACTATGAATGACACTAACAGCATTATGAAAGAATTCCATGCAGGGGACTGTGCAGGACACTTATATTGGAAGTCCATTGTTGACAAGATTTTAAGGGCTGGTTATTATTGGCCCTCTCTATTTGCAGATGTCAAGAAGTTTTCTCTTTCATGTCACAAATGCCAAACCTTTGAAGGGAAAAGAAAATTACTTCCTTTTCCCCTTAAGCCCATTTCAACCGAGAAGCATTTTCAACAATGGGGTCTTGACTTCATTGGAGAAATTCATCCCTCTTCCTCAGGCCAGCACAAGTGGATTTTAACAGCCACTGATTATTTCACTAAGTGGATTGAAGCTATCCCATGTAGACAAGCCAATGACTCCATCATTATCCAATTCCTTGAGAGCAATATCCTTTCCAGATTTGCCTGCCCTGAGAAAATTATCACTGACAACGTTGTTGCCTTCAAATCCAAAAAAATCATCAACTTCTGCCATAAATTCCACATTACCTTGGGCCACTCTACAACTTACTATCCTCAAGGTAATGGCTTGGCCGAATCATCCAACAAAAGCCTCATCAACATCATAAAGAAACTGCTAGATGAAAACAAAACGAATTGGCATAGGAAGCTCACAAATGCTCTGTGGGCAGACAGACTTTCAACGAAGAAATCCATTGGGATGAGCCCTTATGAGCTAGTATATGGCATGGAGGCCAGATTTCCTTCATCTTTGGGCATTCCTACTATCAAACTGTTGTAGGCGATTCAGGATGAACCAAATGAGATGCAGAAAAGAGTTAATCAGACCATTTACCTTCAACAAACCAGAGAGTAAGTGTATGACAGAGCTTAGATGTTGCAAGAGAAACTCAAAAAGATGTTTGATAAGAAAGCTAAAGCAGAGGATTTCTGGGTTGGCAGCAAAGTTCTAAGGTGGGATTCACGAAGAGAGGACAAGGGAAAACATGCAAAGTTCGATTTTTTGTGGAAAGGTCCATATATTATCAGTGCAGTACAAGGCAATAACACATATTTCCTCAAAACTCTAGATGGCAGCACAGCTGAAGAAGGCCCTGTGAATGGCTGAATGTTAAAACATTACCATGATCCCTTTTGATCGAGAAGAACAGGCGGTGTTATTTTCTGTACATAAATGCTTGTATATATCAAAACTTTATTTTATTTTTGCAACATTCCAAATACTAAAGCACGCAGAAGAAAGCAGGCGATGCTTCACAGTTCACTAGCAAATCAGTTGAGGGAAAGTGTTGTTTGTGGTCAAGAATTTTAAATTAATCTAATCAGTCAGCACTAAGAAGTTTTCAATGCACAGCAACAACAGAAGGTCAAGGCAGTTTGACCTGTTGTTCTTGGCTTCCCACAAGGAGAAGCCATCCCCAAGTGGAGCCACTGTTAGCCTCCTGCTGCAGCAGGTTACTCATATTTCATGATTGACATTTTTACAGGCCAAATATGTCATACTTTGCATGCTGCAATGCTCCATATTTGCTCACAGACAACAAAGAAAGAGGCCATGAAAGAATGTTAGTCAAAGTTCAACTTCTACATTCCAATTTTGAAGAATTATTCCATCTTTGTAGAATTTTTAGCTAAAAGGGAGGTCCAAACAGCTTAACCTTGGTCTCCCTAGGTTTCAATTTCCTGTTTTAGAATATAGAGAATAAATGATTTGTCCAAACAGCTTAATCTTTGCAGATTTTAGATAGGTAGAGAATCAAAGGAGCCCAACTGCTTAATCTGGGCCCTTGGAGGAAATAAGTGTAGATGTAGATAGGAAGACATAAAAAGAAAATTTGAAAAGCTGGGTCTGCAAGTCTAAGTGCACCCAAACAAAAAAGAAGAAAAAATGTTAGGTAAGTAGGCTGGGTAGGTAGTTTTGTGGTTGCAGAATCATTGATTATGATCAGTTTTGTGTTTTCAAATGTTATATCTATTCAATCAGTATGGCAAGGCAGTTCCCATTCTGAAGTACTTCAAGCGAGGCATGTCTAACTTCCCCTCTCCCTTTTCCCTAAATCATTTACTAACTCCCCCTAAAGAGGTCAAGATCTGCTTGATATCTCTTAGTTCATCATTTTCCATATCATTTGCCTTGGTAAAAATCTGCTTTACTCAAGGAGGGTCCACACTCTCTCTACAAAGTTCTATTTCCCCTTAAAGCCTAAGATCTCTGAAACTTAGCGCTTTCTGGTCATTATCATATTAACCCCTGACATTATTATGTAAATCCTTATATATTTCCCTTCCTCCTACTAAACTATAGTAATTATTCCCCTATGAAAATATCCCCTTCCTTTGGTTGAAACATAACCATAAGTTTCTCCTTGGGAATTACTAAGTCACCTGGACCTTAGTAAGAACCCTCATCTCTGCATAAATTTCCCCTCCCAGGTGTTTGGACTCCTTCCAAAACACAAAAACCCCCCTTCAAATGCATTCACAAACCCCCGCGCATTTCATTGTTGGAATTTATTTAAAGTTGATTAATAAATAACCAACACGCCAACACATTACACCATTTTCTAAAGTTCGAATCCACCCGCGCCGTGAAAAATTAAACATTTAACGCGCGCGCTCTTTCAATAAATCCCGCGCACCTTCTCCTCCCGTCCACCGTTGGATCAGCCCCCCCCAGATCCGACGGCCCTCGTTCATATCGGGCGCCCTCTTGTGTTGGCCCGTTAGCACCCGATGTCCGATGGTTTTATCGACGTACACCGGGACAGCTGGCGGCATCCCATTGCATCGGGTCGCCCTTGACAAAAACCACCTCCATACCAAAGGCGGTCCGATGCATGCCAAAACTGCCCTCCCCTCAAGTAACAGGAGCGCCGCGTTACTTGCCACATCACCTCCAACCTCAACCCTTCCTGCCTGTGCCTGGCTCACGTCACCTTGCCACCGTGTCCCGCCACGTCATCACCCTGTCGTACTGCCACGTCACCCTGCTGATGTCATCATGTTGACGTCATCATCGTACCAGAGGACCCCACTGCTGACATCATCATGTTGACGTCATCACCGTACCAGAGGACCCCACTGCTGACGTCACCCGCTGTACCGCTGACATCAGCAGTCAAAAAAGGAAAAAACGCGCAAGCGCAAAAGTCAAGCTTCGGAGCCCCGGATCGAATTTCTGAGGCAGTTTTCGATGCGCGAATCGCGCATCGCTACGGGAAATAGGCCATATTGGAGAATCTTTAGGGAATCTTTTGATTCCTTGGCCATTTTTGCACCGAAAAAGGCAGAAAAAGCCCGATTTTGCAGTTTTGAACGCATGCGAAGACAGAGAGAGACTCGGTTCAGATGTCAAAGAGTATCAGAGCAGATATGAAGCCAAAATGCATGTAAAAGAGTATCAGTGTAGCGGCAAAGTGTATCAACGGAGATCTTCTCAGGGCTCGAGGCGAATGAAGCATTAAAAGAAAACCTTGAAAGTCAAGAAGCAGTTAAGGAGCCATTCAAAGCTCACCAGCATAAATGACTGCACATTAAAACTCACACCAGATCAGTGGACCAGAATTCAATGTGCAGTTACTACAGAATCACTGCACCAAGTCACAGAGGACACCACATCAATTCACCTTTGATCCAGCTGCCTCTGGCACAGCCCAAAAGGACTTACTTGCATTTAATTCCAGCATAAGTTAGGTTTTAGAAAGCTTTTTCTTGCGGAACTGTTTAGGTCAGTTGTAATAAATACTTTAGGATATTTTGCCTATAAATACGACCCTGAAACATGTAAGAAGGGTTGTTGGTTGGTTAGTATTTGTTGGGTTGATATTTTGCTTAAGCACAGACTCGCACTGTAAATGTGACAACTTCTATAATCAAAGATTGCTAAAATGCATGGATTTTGAAAACTGTCTACTGTGTCTAATTGGCCAAAGAGTGGCTATGGAATTCCTATGTTTCTACATGACTCAATAAGTGTTCCCTATCTTTGTTTTAGTTTTTTCTTCATGTTTGCTTTACCATCTGTGTTACACCATCTGAATTTACAGAAAAGAAGAATAGTTTAGGATTTGCTTGGCAGCACCCTATGCTCAATTTCTGTGATTCCTATATGTTTTCACCAGGAATAGTTATGAATATGCATACTTAAATGATCATGTTTACACTATTTCTTTCACGTATGAATGATTAGTTAGGAATTCTTAATTGCTCCTAGATAATCATACATTTGTTTCCCTTCTCTGTTAGTAGATGAAAGATTCTTAATTGCCTTTTGTCTCTGACTTTCATCCCATCTTTTCAGAAATTGATATTGTTTCATGTGTAGCTATCCTACTCTATGATCCTCTTGTGACCAAGAAAACGCAATAGCAAAACTCAATCCATGACTCCATGCCCAATAGTTTGAAACTTATCACACTATCCCTTGCCTCTTTGCTTGGAATTATCTTCCTTACATCTATCCTCCACCCAAACACCAACAAAACCCATTGAACCCAATAGCTAGCCTAAAATAATCATCAATAAAGCTAAATCATTAAGAGAGAGCCTCTTTGATTGCAGGTGGGCTAGAACCTGCAATCGAAAGATTGGTTTGTGGTTACCTCGGCCTTATCCCTTCAGGAGATTAGGGACAACCTGAGTGATAACACATCCATACTATTTTTTCCTTAAGATCGATTGATTCTTCACCTTGTCCTGAGGATGGACCACATTAGTTGGTTCAAAACTTTGACCAAATCCTGATTATGTGATTAATCCGAAACACATCTACCTACACTCCTTCCTAGCAAGCCTAGCAGTGAATGTCTACCACATATATGAGGTATTCTACATGTGCGCATCTTCCGTATATGTGCATATATGGAAATTGTGCATATACGAAAGATATGCATATATACCTAAGTTGTGCATATACAATGTATGTGCAACTCTTGAATATGCACATATTTGGAAGTTGTGCATATGCAATAGATTTGCATACATAGAAGATGCACATATATGGAAAATATGTGCATATACGAAAGCTATGCTTATACGGAAGTTGTGCATATACAAAATTCATATAACTTCTATATATGCACATCTTCTATATCGCATATATTCTATATATACGCAACTTTCATATATGTGCAATTGTGCATATACAAAAGTTGTGCATGTACAAAATATATGCGCATATACAGAAGATATGTGCATATACGTAGGTCACATATATATGGAGGTTGATGTTGTGCACAACTTTTGTATATGTACATATACAAAAGTTGCACATATATAGAAGTTGTGCATATATGGAAGATGCACATATCTTCCGTATATACACAACTTCTGTATATGTACAACTTTTTTATATGCACATATCTATTGTACATGTGCAACTTCTGTATATGAACATATACAAAAGTTGCGCATCTACAAAATTTGTGGGCAACTTTTTTGTAATATGCATATACAACAGTCTCCAGACATCCACAACTTTTGTATATGCGCAACTTCCGTATATGCACATATACAGAAGTTGTGCATTATGGAAGTTGCGCACAACTTTTGTATGCACAACCTCTGTATATGTGCATAGAAGGAAGTTGCGCATATATGAAAGATATGTGCATATACATAAGTTGCACAATTTCTGTATATGTACAACTTCCATATATGCACATATACGGAAGTTGCGTTTACACAGAAGTTGTGCAACTTCTTGAGACTGTTGTATATGCATATTACGGAAGTTGCGCACGACTCTAGTTATACACTATAAGTTAGGGTTATGTCACAGATTGTAAGTGGAAAACCAACGAAGCTGTTGTAAAAGAGGAAAAATCAAGGGAAAAAGCTATGCATCAAGGTCAACAAGACAAGGATTTCTACAATTGAATCAATGTAGGTAAAATAGCTATAACAAAGGGAGTGAATTCCATAACCATGACTAAATTTCAAGTTTTCATTGGAGAACCTTAATAAGATAACTTTGGTGGATTCCAAAATATGATTCCTAACTCACCCCTCATCATGCTAGGTCTATAAGTGCTTTGAGCTTGGTGAATGCTTCGAAAATGAAACAAGAATAATCATTGCATCAAAGACAACCCTCCAAACATGGACAACATGCTATGTTTAAAGCTAGTCCTGAATCACATTGTACAATAAACTCTAGAATCGAGAGTCTAAAATGAAAATCATGAATTTTAAGATGCAAAACCTCTAGAATCAAGTGTGACTTATAAAAGATTTCTTTGCATGGTTTGGTCCTACTCATTCATAATAAATTTGTGGTTTTGAAAGTTAAAATAGTTATTGCCCATGGTATAGTTGACCTAAAATTAAAACATGTCTTCTTGTTCTATTCCCTTGTCAAGTCTATTTAGCGAAAGTTTGATTCCTTCTATGGTAAACCTTTACCCAATTCTATTTCTTGGAGACTTTTGCACCTAGGAGACAACTTACCTTATGTTCTAGAATGCCAATCCTCATGGAAAATTATTTGTGTTGAAATATTTTATTCCTTATGGAAAAATAGGAATGAAGCACTATTTAATACAAGGAACACACAATAATCTTTTAATGGTTTGTCAACTCTTTTGATACATGTGAAATTGTCCTTGAAAACTATATTGAAAAGAGGAATACATGTGAACTAGCCTTGTAGACCATTTGAGGAGAGAAATGCATGTGAATGTGTCCTCCTAAACTCTTATTCAATGGATAAAGATTGAAATGGAGAAGGGCCATCTCTACTAATCATTAGAAGTTTGGGCATTGTAAAGGTTTACTTGTGATGTGAGTAGGAAACCATGTAGTGCTTTTCCAAATAAATTAATTTGTTCCTATTAGTGCATTTCCAAATAAATTAATGTGTTCCTATTAGTGTTGTTGGTGATAGAGATCCTAACACGAAAAGGAAACACAAACACAATTGGACAACTCCCCTTAATAACATAATAATAAGTTTTCAACTTTAACTCCTACTCAATATATTAATGTTAAATTTCCAATTTTAACATTTAACACTTGTAATATAAGAGACTAAGATACTTTGAATTAGCCTTGTCCTCCTTATATAATGATAAAGTTTTCACTTTAACACTACAATTTAAGAGAGTAAGATACCTCCAATTAGTTGCCTTCTTTTTGAATAATGATATTTTTTTCAACTTTATTATTGAATACTTACAATCTTAGAAAAACAGGATACCTTGAATTGACCTTGTCCTCCATAAAATAAAATAATAAGATTTCAATTTTAACATTTTTCTAACTAAATACCTTGAATGAACCTCTTCCTCAATAAAATAGCATTCTAGATAAAACAAATAATAATAAATCCTTAAGAAAACTATTGAAACTAAAATACCTCCTACCTTTTAAAATATACATTCTAAATTAATCTGAATATTAAATCTCTTATATGAAGAATATATTATTTAAAAAAATTAATGTTTGAAATTAATAAATCTACATAATTATAAATTATAATAATAAATAACTATAAAAATATCTAAATATTAAAATTACCTTTTTAACTAAAAATAATATAATAACAACTAACTAATAAAAATTAAATAATAAATCAAATTACCAATAAAATAATTAAATAAATTATTATATTTACGCCGTAAGGCGTTTCCCTTTGAAATGAACTACCCTAAAATCTACCTGTCATCCTGTGTGCCCTTAGATTATGTGTTAGATGATGGGAAGATTGTTAATCGTTCGATTAATGGGAGGTGGGAGGTAGTTGAATGGTTGTAATGACACTGCACTGGGAAGCTGAGACAACTCCAATGCCCTGTGCGAGCACCTGGGCTGTCCTGGCACCGGACCCTCTTGGGCGTTAGGCTGAGTTCCATAGTAAATGATCCCCAAATCGTCGAGCAGAAGCAGAAGAAACTTGAGGCAAGCGAAGGTAGGCAAGCGAAGGTGCGGGGATCGATTCCGCTAAACTCACCGATAGCGATGATGATGATAAAGAAGAAAAGGGAGGACAGGCTTCGTCGGCCCAAGTTGAAATATGCCACCCGTGGCCGGAATGGATTGAGTTGGTGGACCGTTTGATGGAAGTGAAGTATTTGAGTCCCAAGGGAGCCAACGAAGGTGAGGCTAATGGTGATCTTGATGTTGCAGATGAGGTACGCGGTGGCAATGAAGAGGATGTGAGGGTTTTTAAGAGTCTCAGAAGCGCATGTAAAAGATTTGGTCGTGACCGCTTCGACATCATACGGTAAACATCTCACAATGCTCTGAACTTTCTTTTCGCTAATGAATTGGGACAGAGCAGCTTAAAATGTAGAAAGCTTAAAGCTTAAGTGCTCTTTCATAAGTTATATGAAACCAAGATAGATATAATCGAATTTGGTTTCAGGACACAAAAACAAATCTTAAACATGGATAATAATTGTTGCTGTCGTCGGAGGCGCAGCTGTGATTTCAATTATGACATTCATCGCCAGCCATTATTTTTTGAGATTATACACTATCCCCTCACAACAAAGACAAGGTATGCTATATTTTGTAGCTGTGACTATATTGTATTTTTTTGAGGATATTAGGGACTACCGAATATTGCACTCAGAATTTCTCTTTATCACTGTGGCTTTATGTTTGGTTGCGAACTTTACATTTAACTGTTGGGAATTGTACAACAGTCAACACTCTAGTTGCAACAGAACTCCGAGGACCTGTAGACTTTGATTTCAAAATATTAAGAGATGCTACTAATAAATTTGACACTGCAAATAAGCTTGGAGAAGGAGGGTTTGGTGAAGTTTACAAGGCGAGTAAGAATCATTGTTGTGATTTTATGTTGATTGGATTGTAAATTTTAAGAATATTATAAAATTTAAACTATTGACTTTACTCTCTTCTATTAAATTTGAAAATATTCATAGACAACACACTTGCCTGTCTTCCGCTGAAGTTTGATTTGAAGCAGGGTACGATGAGAAATGGGAAGGTGATAGTAGTAAAGAAACTATCTTTAGTGCAATCTGCCCGTGCCATATCCGAATTTGAGGGTGAAGTGAAGCTCATTTCAAATGTTCACCATCGAAACCTGGTACGCTTATTAGGATGCTGCAATCAAGGCCCAGAAAGACTGCTCGTTTACGAGTACATGCCAAACAGTAGCCTCGACAGAGTATTATTCGGTTGGCCCCGTCATACTTAATCCCTCTGGATCTTCTTCTTTTTTTCGCCCAAGAGTTGTTCTGTTGTAGCTGAGATATATATAAGTGTAATGCATGTGGCAACAGGAGAAGGCAGGCAGAGTTTGAGTTGGGAAACACGTTTTGGCATCATATTGGGCACTGCTCGCGGCCTTGCATATCTGCACGAAGATTTCCATGTTCGCATCATTCATCGCGATATCAAATCCAGCAATATATTGCTTGATGAACATTTTTGTGCAAAAATAGTAGATTTTGGATTGGCCAGACTTCTTCCTGAAGATCGGAGTCACCTTAGTACTAGAGTTGCGGGAACCCTGTAAGAAAAATAATCCTTTATACGACTGTTCTTATTATATTTACATTTAGGTTGTTTAGATTATATTTGCAGTTAGGGTTGCACATAATTAAAATGGAGTTTTGTTTGGTCAGAGGTTAACAGCACCAGAATATGCCGTTCATGGGCAATTGACCGAGAAAGCGGATATCTACAGTTACGGTGTTGTAGTTCTTGAGATTGTGAGCGGAAGAAAAAGCATTGACATGAATCAACTGCCGCATATCCAATATCTTTTGGAATGGGTATTTTCTCCGACCATTCACGCTATATTTCTCAAATTGGTGTGGATGAGGGAACTTAGTCCGTCTCAATTTGTTTCTAATTATTGTTTATTTATTTAAAGTTTTAAAATAATATAATAAGAATATATTTGTATAGCAAATTTGAAGATTAATATATAAAATATATATAATATAAATAATATATATATAATATAAATAATATATAATATATATATATATATAAGTAAATGAAATGAGTGTTACTGGGATTGATGAATTGGGTTATGAATGTTGCAGGTCTGGAAACTATACGAAACCAACGAGGTTTTAGAAATGGTGGAAGAAACCATGGGAGATGAGTACGATAAAGAGGAAGTGTTGAGAATGATACAGCTGGGTCTGCTATGCACCCAAGCTTCTGTTGCACAAAGGCCGTCCATGTCTGAGATAGTGGCGATGCTTGTAAGCAAGAGGGAGATTACTAATTTACAGACGACCCCCATGAAGCCTGCTTTAGGATATACAGTGCGGACTACCAATTCTGAATCGGGCCCGTCTTCATCGGCTTCGAATGCAATGGTGTCAACATCCCTCACTGCTCGTTAAATACAATTACAGATAAACAACACTAATAGTTTCCTACCAAACTATTTTCATGCATTTTATAGATAAACAACATTCCTACTAAACTGTTTTCATGCATTTTATACATTCCGCAATGTAACGACTTTACAATCATACAATTCACATATTGTATATTTCAGTTGTGTAAAATATGTTTTTAATAAATAGATTGATAAATTTAGTATTTAAAAATTATTGTTAATTACGCCGTAAGGCGTTTCCCTTTGAAATGAACTACCCTAAAATCTACTTGTCATCCTATGTGCCCTTAGATTATGTGTTAGACGATGGGAAGATTGTTAATCGTTCGATTAATGGGAGGTGGGAGGTAGTTAAATGGCTGTAATGACACTGCACTGGGAAGCGGAGACAACTCCAATGCCCTGTGCGAGCATCTGGGTTGTCCTGGCACCGGACCCTCTGTAGCTCTCAATCTTCGCAAAATTATCCACAGAAACCTCAGGATCACTTTGAAAAAAAAACCAATGAAATCGATTGGTTGGGCGTTAGGCTGAGTTCCGTACTAAATGATCTCCAAATCATTGAGCAGAAGAAAAAGAAACTTGAGGCAAGCGAAGGTAGGCGAGCGAAGGTGCGGGGATCGATTCCGCTAAACTCATCGATAGCGGTGATGACGATGAAGAAGAATAGGGAGGACAGGCTTCGTCGGCCCAAGTTGAAATATGCCACCCGTGGCCGGAATGGATTGAGTTGGTGGACCGTCTGATGGAAGGGAAGTATTTGAGTCCCAAGGGAGCCAACGAAGGTGAGGCTAATGGTGATCTTGATGTTGTCGATGAGGTACGCGGTGGCAATGAAGAGGATGTGAGGGTTTCTAAGAGTCTCAGAAGTGCATGTAAAATATTTGGTCGTGACCGCTTCGACATCATACGGTAAACATCTCACAGTGCTCTGAACTTTCTTTTCGCTAATGAATTGGGTTTTCGTTTATCTGAAGGCTTTAATCAAATCCATTTTTCAGGTTAATTGAATTCCACAAATGTTCTTTGTGTAGCATGCATAATTGTCGTTTTATAATGGCTTTAAAACGAATGTCGGGGGGACGTAAGAAGAAGAAGAGAGTGTAAGTTGGAAGATATGACTTTGTATTGTAGTTATACAGTTGATTGACAGAAGATGATTTGTAACTACATAATTAAATAGAAATATTGATTATTATAGACACATCATGTACTGATTATATTAGTTTTGGCTGCAACGTATCATCAGTTTTTTTAAATCTTTTGATTTTCTCCTCTCAATGTGTGGAAACGCCATTACCATTGAGATGCCATAATACTCTTGTAGGAAACAAAGTACATATTTCTTAGCAGGATATTTCCATGGATCAAAATGAAAAAATAGTAAGATTCTTCTGACTTTAATTGCTCATTAAAAGTTTTGCAAACATGGGGAAATTTTTTAAGACACAGTAAAATGCCTTCCTATAATTGCACATCTTTGGTAAAAAGATTTAATACACAAGCACCATTGAGAAAACACAGAATATTAGTCCAAAGTTTACCTTGTATTGCATTTAAACATTAAAGAAGTAACTTCACTAGAGGTTAATCTTCTCAATGCGGACCAGCACTTTGTAGGTAACTAACAGATAGAGCGACAATGAACTGTCTCTCTTTGGACGAATTAATACACCAGCACCATTCAAAAAATGCAGAATGTGAATGCAAAATTTTTGTCCAAACCTTATCTTGTATTTCATTTAAACATTAAAAAGTATAACTCCACTAAAGGTTGATCTTGTCAACGGGGGCCTCCACTTATGTAGTGAGTTATAAGCTAGAACAAGAATAATATGTATATCCTTTGGATTTTAATACACAAGCATCATTGTAAAAACAAGAAATTTGGTCCAAAGCTTATCTTGTATTCCTTTTAAACAATAGGGAGGTTGATGTTGTCAATGGGGACCTGCACTTCGTAAGGAATTAATAGGTAAAACAACTTTGTCTCTCTCTTAGCATGTATCTCTTTGTGTGCCTTAAATTTTAGCCCAAAGCTTATCTTGTATGCCATTTAAACCTTAAAAAATAACCCTTCTAAAGGTTGATCTTGTAAATGGGGATCAGCGCCTTGCCGGGAATTAACAAAGAGAACAACAATAACTTGTCTATCTTTTGGCTTTTAATACACCAGCATTATTGAAAAAACAAGAATTTCAGTCCAAAGCATGTATTTTATTCCATTTAAGCACTAAAGAACTAACCTTACTAGTGGTTGAACTTGTCAATGGGACCTGCACTTTGTAGTCCAAAGCATGTATTTTATTCCATTTAAGCACTAAACAAGTAACCTTACTAGTGGTTGATCTGGTCAATGGGACCTGCACTTTGTAGTCAATTAACGGATAAAACAACTTACTCCCTCTCCTTTTACATGTTACTTGAGTGTGCCTTAAACTGCTTCTGACACGTTTTACAAGAAACCAAGAAGCATAGATATCTATATGCAAGGAATGAATAGATAAAATAACTTGTTTTGTCTCTCATTTTGCATGTTGCTATAGAGTGCATTAATTGGTTAGATAACTTTTTACAGAAAACCAAGAAGCATAAATATTGAAGATGCTTTTAACTACAGAATTAAAGAGAAATCTTGATTCTTATAGACACATCATGTACTGATTATATTAGTTATGGCTGCAACGTATCATCGGTTTTTTTAAATCTTTTGATTTTCTCCTCTCAATGTGTGGAAATGCCATTACCATTGAGATGCCAGAATACTCTTGTAGAAAACAAAGTACATATTTCTTAGCTAGATATTTCCATGGATCAAAATGACAAAATAGTAAGATTCTTCTGACTTTAATAGCTCATTAAAAGTTTTGCAAACATGGGGAAACTTTTTAAGACATAGTACAATGCCTTCCTATAATTGCACATCTTTGATAAAAGGATTTAATACACAAGCACCATTGAGAAAACACAAAATAATAGTCCAGAGTTTACCTTGTATTGCATTTAAACATTAAAGATGTAACTTCACTAGAGGTTGATCTTCTCAATGCGGACCAGCACTTTGTAGGTAACTAACATATAGTCTCTTTGGACGAATTAATACACCAGCGCCATTCAAAAAATGCAGAATGTGAATGCAGAATATTTGTCCAAACCTTGTCTTGTATTTCATTTGAACCTTAAAAAGTATAACTCCACTAAAGGTTGATCTTGTCAACGGGGGCCTCCACTTATGTAGTGAGTTATAAGCTAGAACAACAATAATATGTATATCCTTTGGATTTTAATACACAAGCATCATTGTAAAAACAAAAAATTTGGTCCAAAGCTTATCTTGTATTCCTTTTAAACAATAGGGAGGTTGATGTTGTCAATGGGGAACTACACTTTGTAAGGAATTAACAGGTAAAACAACTTTGTCTCTCTCTTAGCATGTATCTCTTTGTGTGCCTTAAATTTTATCCCAAAGCTTATCTTGTGTGCCATTTAAACACTAAAAAATAACCCTTCTAAAGGTTGATCTTGTAAATGGGGATCAGCACCTTGCAGGGAATTAACAGAGAGAACAAAAATAACGTGTCTATCTTTTGGCTTTTAATACACCAGCATCATTGAAAAAACAAGAATTTCAGTCCAAAGCATGTATTTTATTCCATTTAAGCACTAAAGAAGTGACCGTACTAGTGGTTGATCTTGTCAATGGGACCTACACTTTGTAGTCCAAAGCATGTATTTTATTCCATTTAAGCACTAAACAAGTAACCTTACTAGTGGTTGATCTGGTCAATGGGACCTGCACTTTGTAGTCAATTAACGGATAAAACAACTTACTCCCTCTCCTTTTACATGTTACTTGAGTGTGCCTTAAACTGCTTCGGACGTTTTACAGGAAACCAAGAAGCATAGATATCTATGTGTAGGGAATTAATAGATAAAATAACTTGTTCTGTCTCTTCTTTTGCATGTTGCTGTAGCGTGCATTAATTGGTTAGAAAACTTTTTACGGAAAACCAAGAAGCATAAATATTGAAAATCTGAATTATGAAGGCTCAAACAATAGTGGAAAATAAGGCTAGAAAACATTATTGCAAGCACCCAAAAGCATTTATATATCTAGAAATTAGATTATGTACAACACCTTTTTACAGAAAATATAAATATCGAGTATCTGAATTAAGGCTCAAACAATAGTGGAAAGAAAGGCACACTATTGCAAGCACCAAAAAGCGACCTCACTGTTATGAGAACATATGAAGCAATTTGATATTAGTTCACTTTCTAACTCATACCCCTGTTCAAAGGAGTGAAAACTGCCCTAGCGTGTCTACTTTGTGGTTGATCTATGAAGAACTTCTTCTGGCTTTTAAGGAAAGGCTTCAGGTGGTGTATTTCCTACAACTAGGGCTTCAGTAAAAACTATTTTTTGCAACCCTTGGCCGTTTCTTCTTGAGTACAGGGTGAGTATTAAGTTGTGTTTGCATTTTGTTTCAAATAATTCATTACGACTAATTGTTGCAGATGTGCTTATGCAGTTTTTGATGTGTCATGCAGTTTATACTGGAAACTGAAGTATGTAAATCGTCTAGAATTTATCTGGGATTACATTAGGAAGGGACATATTGAGATTCCTGATTTTGTGTATGACCATGACGATCAACTGGAAGACAAACCTTTGATGGACTATGGTGTTGAAACAAATCCCTTTCAAGTTTATGACATGCCTGCCATTGGATCGTGTGATTCTCGATACTCCTTGAGATGGGCCTCCGAGGCACTGTATTAGTCCAAAGTTTACCTTGTATTCCTTTTAAACAATAGGGAGGATGATGTTGTCAATGGGGACCTACACTTTGTAAGGAATTAACAGGTAAAACAACTTTGTCCCTCTCTTAGCATGTATCTCTTTGTGTGCCTTAAATTTTAGCCCAAAGCTTATCTTGTATGCCATTTAAACATTAAAAAATAACCCTTCTAAAGGTTGATCTTGTAAATGGGGATCAGCACCTTGCAGGGAATTAACAAAGAGAACAACAATAACTTGTCTATCTTTTGGCTTTTAATACACCAGCATCATTGAAAAAACAAGAATTTCAGTCCAAAGCATGTATTTTATTCCATTTAAGCACTAAAGAAGTGACCTTACTAGTGGTTGATCTTGTCAATGGGACCTGCGCTTTGTAGTCCAAAGCATGTATTTTATTCGATTTAAGCACTAAAGAAGTAACCTTACTAGTGGTTCATCTAGTGAATGGGACCTGCACTTTGTAGTCAATTAACGGATAAAACAACTTACTCCCTCTCCTTTTACATGTTACTTGAGTGTGCCTTAAACTGCTTCAGACGTTTTACAGGAAACCAAGAAGAATAGATATCTATGTGTAGGGAATTAATAAATAAAATAACTTGTTCTGTTTCTCCTTTTGGATGTTGCTGTAGCGTGCATTAATTGGTTAAAAAACTTTTTACAGAAAACCAAGAAGCATAAATATCGAAAATCTGAATTATGAAGGCTCAAACAATAGTGGAAAATAAGGCTAGAAAACATTATTGCAAGCACCCAAAAGCATATATATCTAGAAATTAGATTATGTACAGCACCTTTTTACAGAAAATATAAATATCGAGTATCTGAATTAAGGCTCAAATAATAGTGGAAAGAACGGCACACTATTGCAAGCACCAAAAAGCGAC
This sequence comes from Pinus taeda, assembly GCA_000404065.3. Lineage (NCBI taxonomy): Eukaryota > Viridiplantae > Streptophyta > Pinopsida > Pinales > Pinaceae > Pinus > Pinus taeda. Next base: position 17,258 of record APFE031636928.1, read on the forward strand.
CTCATTGTTATGAGAACAGATTCACTTTCTAATTCATACCTCTGTTCAAAGGAGTGAAAACTGCCCCGGCGTGTCTACTTTGCGGTTGATCTATGAAGAACTTCCTCTGGCTTTTAAGGAAAGGCTTCAGGTGGTGTATTTCCTGCATCTGGGGCTTCAGTCAAGACTGTTTTTTGCAACCCTTAGCTGTTTCTTCTTGAGTATAGGGTGAGAATTAAGCTGAGTTTGCATTTTGATTCAAATAATTCATTACAACTAATTGTTGCAGATGTGCTTATGCAGTTTTTGATGTGTCATGCAGTTTATACTGGAAACTGAAGCATGTAAATCGTCTAGAATTTATCTAGGATTACATTAGGAAGGGACAGATTGAGATTCCTGATTTTGTGTATGACCATGATGATCAACTGGAAGACAGACCTTTGATGGACTATGGTGTTGAAACAAAACCCTTTCAAGTTTATGACATGCCTGCCATTGGATCGTCTGATTCTCGATACTCCTTGAGATGGGCCTCCTAGGCACTGTGCAAACTTTAACCATCAATTATGGCCATTTTTTGTACAACATTGTATTTTCTTGTTTTTCCTTCTATATGCAAATGTGAGTGATCCCTTTCCAAGTGACTTCCCTTAACATGAGACTGTGTTCTTGAGAGAAGGCACTTTCTTGTTTTTCTATTGCAGTTTAGTTAGCAAAAATCCTTGTGCTATAAAATTATGCCATTCCGCATTGGCTGTACATATATGTAAATAGTCAAACCTGACAACATGGCAGCATGCAGTTACTATGCTTTACTAGTTCATCTTGCCGAAGGTGTTGATGGAAAAACGGGTGTGTAGTGCAGAAGCATTGTGTAGATTATTGTCATTGGAAAGAAAATCTACTTTTTGTGTTAAAACTTGGCTTTCAAAAGCATGCCTAGCACACATTCTCTGTAGGGTTTTTGCCTCAAGGCTAGCCAATTTCCACTACTTGACTGAAGAACTACTCTTATAGTCAAATTTATACTTTGACTATTGAATTAACTTTTGATGTACCTTCTATGTACAGAATAATATATCCTGTCATGAAGAAAAACTTCATAAGTCTTCCTATTTGCTAAAATTTCAAAAATATGCAGTGTTTATAATATGTCTGGTCTTCTTCTGCATCTTGGATATCACTGCAGAAGCTCTTACATGGTTTGTTTGTGTTTGTGTGATCAGAATTAAAAGAAAAACATGATTAACCAACTGTTCTTGACAGACATATATATAATGGCTTGAAAACGAATTACTTGTTTTGCAGCGCTTTCCCTTCTCTGAAAAAATCTGTTAATGATAAGTTTACTTGGACAATGTTCAGTTATCTGAATAAAAATCCTTTTTGAATGACAGGTAGGTTACTTGGACTATGTGGAACTATGTGGATTTTTGTCCCATCAAATCATGAAGTTTGTTCTTATGTTCATGGATCTTTTCTCAACGATCATCAACTTTACAACATCGGATCATTAAATTTTGCCCAATTCAGATTCTAGAGCATGAATAATTGGGCTTGAGAGACAAACACACCTTTGAGCTCACCAAATTTATATCAGATCTGTAAAGATCTTAGAATGAGATCCAGACATATTAATGTGAAAATTTATGTGCATACTAGGTATAAAAGATTTGAGTTTTGGGTTATCAAAGCTATAGATTGAGAACTACATGGATTGCTTGATAGGATGGCTGGTTTGATTTGTATATCAGGATTGCTAGCTTCTTTGTGGTGGTAGTGTAAGATCAATTGGGAATTGCTACTCGTTTCATACTTCAAGAGGGAAATGAATTTCCCAATGATGGTGGTGATGAAGGAACCCAGATAAAGCACAGAGAATAGCATAGCTGATTGAATAAAAAAATCAATTGTGTAAATACAAATAACACACCCTACAAAGTGATGTCTTCTTTTTCTGTAAGATTATCATTTTATCAGTGTTTATAGAACATAAATAGTTAGCAAAGCTACAAACGTGAAATGTTAATTGGTCTTTGTTAGTCAATTCCAGTTTGTGCCCATATGGAATATTGTCCAACATGTTTCTTTGCAAAATAGACACATTGCTAAATAGCTATTTTCCAATAGTGAGTTACTATTGCAACTCCACGTTGTAAATGCTAGAGCCTGTGGAAGGAGACCTCCTTATCAGTATATGTTGTGTTACAGAATTCTTGGATTATATAGTTTATTAGATATTCATTGGGGCATACGACACGTTGGCCGGGGTTAGATACAGCGCATTAGATTCCACCCACAAAGGTAGCATAGTATTTAGTTCTCATTGGTTGGCCACAGGAATTCACAATATGGTACAAGAAGTTCTATTGGACGTATACTAATATAAATAGTGTACCTTTTTATGATTTGGCGACGATAATCCTTCACTGTTGATGGTTCCAATTGGATTTATGGTTTAGCCAAGGTTACACCATTTTGGGTTTCGTAATATACTCGCTAATTCTGGATTGTTCATGGTTCCACTTGGATTATGGTTTAGCCAAGGCTTCACCACAATCCAAGAGATTTTGGATTTTGTAATATAGTCAACATCAGAGAAAATACAAACGACCCAGATCCATTAAAACCTTGAAAGTTTGTTCATGAACTCTCCGAATCTGGTATAAAATGTGTACTGTATTTGAAATTTCAATTTGCCATTAAATTAATGGGACATGAATTCCCACAAGGGAGTTCAGAAAGGTGCAATTGAGTTGAGCTTTCAACTTGTCATTCAATTGATGGACACTGAATATTAAATATAAGATAAATATATAAGAGTAGCATGTGAGTGTTAGTTTTATAAAGAAGATTCTTTTTATTATTAATAAAAATATAGATAGTTTCGCTTGTCGAACTTATAGTATTGAATTTAACACACCAACACTTTACAACAATGAACTAACAATATTCATGATGAAAATAGCAATATGGAAGATTTATCTACATAATGAAAAAGGAAATATGGGATACTCCAATCACGCAAGGCATTTTTTAAAATGTGGATGTGACAAAAGGTTGTTGTGGAAGGTGTTGTTTGTATATGGGAAATTTCTTGATCATTGTGTATAATCCTAATGTTGATAGATATGTCCACTAAGTGGTTCCAGTTAATGGGGCATTGATTTGAGCGTTCAATATATTTTTCTTTATCAAAGTATTCTTTTGTTGTATTTGTGTTCTTCAATTTATGCCTTACCGTGTTTCCTTTGCAACATTTGGTGCAAATACTAGTTTATAAAACAATAAGAGTTGTTTAAGCCTGACCAAGAAATTTAAACAAAAAAAGCATAAAGCTTAAGAATTCCATAAAAAAATTAAATAAACACTAAATATATAATAAAATATTTTTTGAGCAGTAATTGAGACGAAGGTTTAGATATCATGTAGAGTAACGTTCACAGTTCGAATTTTGTGGAGCAATTTCGCTTTGGCAATGCACATCCTGAGCTTTTCGAAAGGCTCTTTGATTTCCTATTGGCTAATCAACCCTCGCCATTTTTATCAAAGGTCGATAAAACCCTCGCCGACTCCTTTCTGCCAATTGCATTGTTCGAAAACTTTGTTTTGGCAAGTGCATTGTTCGGAAGCTTTGTTGTCAAAACAAGGATTAAACTTTCTCTGGAAAACATATGTAAACAGCTAAGTGAAAAGTCGGTAGGGAAAAACGGTATCTGCTGGAAAGTGCAAGAGCAAGAGATGCTTTTGGGTCTTCAAGTGCAAGAGCGAGAGATGCTTTTGGAGCAATCTCTGAGGACATCCCGAAAGCCCATAATTATAGCACAGTTTGAGCAAATGAATGACCAAGCAGAGGAGCAGAAGATGGCTAAAATGTCAGGTCAACAACCCTTTGACTTCCGACATGCGTAGAATTCTCAAGGGTTTCTGTAGAGACAAAGAGGCTCATCAAGATATCTTGGAAGAGAGTAACTGGATTAATGCTTCTTTTATGTCTGCATAACTCGCAGGAGCACAGTCCAAATATTTCGCTCCCATAATGATCAATAGCTGCTTTCGTTCTGATCAGAAACCTAGGAAGGCCATTCCACTATCCCATGTAAATTGAAATCAAATAGAATTGGCGGTAAAATTTGAAATGTAAAATATGGAACCATCATAGTCATCCATCCATGTACCATAAGCCATGTCATGGGTGACAAATTCTTTTATTTCGTAAAGAGGCATCAATCCATTGCCTTCACTGTTAACCGGCAAAAGTTTGCGGGCGAAATTATGCGGAATTATGGATTGACAGTCAAAAAAGATTCCCCACGAATGTCCTTATGCTGCATTAATAAGTTTATAGGGTTGGAAATATGGGTTACCACTGATAGTGGTATGAACATTTCTGGTCAGTCAGCAAGTACATAAAGCAAAATTTCTATTAAACTTTTTTAAAGGCTCAGATTTTGATTTGTTTGGATGAGATTTTGATTTCACTGAACGACGAAAAAGAAAGCTTCGAATTGGTGGGATATACAGTGTTTGCTCACTTCGAGCCGGCAAAGAAAACGCATATAGACTTAACTAGCAATTGCCCCAATAGGTGCAAAGAGAAGCTGATAGAAATGTTAAATTGAAAAAATATTGTATTTTGGTTTAAAATAATAAATGTTATAATAATTTAATCATTTAAACTAAACCTAATCAATAAATTGCCCAAAACAAAATAAAACTTTAATCAAAATTATACAAATTATTATTCTTCGTTTCTCTCAATTATTTATATAATAAAATCCAATCAATCATCTAAAATAAATCAAATCAATAAATTTCCCAAATTAAATCCCAACTAATCAAAATTATTTGGGAATATATATGTATAACCCAATAAAAAATTATATGTATATGTTACAAGAAAATAAGTAAAAAATTCTAATTGATTTAAATAAATTTGAAACCACTAAAATTAAAATTAGCTTTATGATTAAGCAGTGGAAATTTTAGATAATAGGAAAACACATTGGAAATCAGAACACGGGAAAAGAACTTGCTAAACAATGGAAGATTTTAATTATAATTTATAATATTTTATTATTCAAATTGATATATCAAATCTAATTTTAAAGACATGTTAAATAAAATAAAATAAAATAAGCTAAAAAGAAACCCTACTTTTCCTAAACGTCTTACTTCAAAAAAAACCAGCAACACAACTAAATCAAATGAAAAACATTAATTAGCCGGCCATGCTTTATACATAAAATGTGGCATGGGAGATGTTAGTTGAAAATATTGAGAAGTTGTAATAAGAACTTGGGCGTAAAGCACATGTCGAAAGACCTTTGATTTACGCCGAAGTTCTTATTACAACTATTAGGGATCATAGAAGCCTCAATTCAATAATATTGAGAAGCTTAAAGTCTAACATCCTCATTGGCATTTGCGAGGTGTATACTCCTCATTGGCTACACCCCTCATTGGCATTTGAGAGGTGTGTAATAGAAAGTTTTATGGCAAGTTTGTGTAATGGAAAGTTTTATGGAAAGTTTGATTTTATTGTATATCTTCAATTTTAAATTGAAAATCATAAGTTGAACATCCATTTAAAAAAAAAATAAAAAATAAATGTTTGAATAAAATAATGTTTAATAATTTATAATATATTTTAGATATTATTATTATGTTAGTATTAATATATAAATGTAATATTCAATTAATTTAAATATATATTTTTTTAAGAAATTAATTGGTATATTATTATAATGATTTTATTTTTATAATTATATATTAATCTATAATTTTATTTAAAAAATGTGTTTTTCATCCAATATAATAAATATAAAATAGTAATTTTTAATTGAAATTAACTCATTATAATTATAAGTAATAAAAATCTAAATTCAGTCATTTTATCTGGGTTTATTGTGACGAGATGGTGTGCTAGTGTCTAGACTTGGTCGAGAGCTATAGGGTTTGGTTTGTCTATCCTTTTGATGGAAGGGGTAATCCCCAAAGAGACTCAAATCACTCCCTTATCGATTCTGAGACGTTGTCGAGGAAGAGACAAAGATGCATAAGAGGTGGAGGGGGTGCTTCACAACCTTGTTAGAGTAGAGCATGGTTGTTTTCCCATGAGTTATGGCATGATTATTGCAATTCCACTGGAAGTGCATCTCGAGATAAGAAATTTAGAGAAAAAAGTTGGAGAAGAGAGAAAGTCGTTGTTGGATTCAAAATTAATTAAAGACTTGGATGGGTGGATGTCATACCCTAGACACTCAAAAGGCATAAAAATAGTAATTGAACTTATTGTCTCTTCATTTGCAAATGGAGACATTGTTGGGCTTGGTTCTTACAGATAAACAAGTTGAAAAATAAAACATCTTCACATCATTGGAATATGTTAAAAGGATGTTGAGGAATATTAATTTATATTTACATGGGATTGATGCCCGCCTAAGGAATGCATAGAGCCAAGTTTATTACGAGTCAGATGGAGGAGAGCTTAAAGATCCTCCTGGCTAAAGCGCCTGTGCTATGTAAAATGTATCTTCATCTAATGGAGACCAGTGAAAGTGGGTGGAGGAAGGGAGGGTATAGTATCCTCCCTCTTTCTCTAGTCTTCTGCTCATGTTTCACCTTGTGTGGGAAAAAAATTATTAGGATTACAATGACATACATATTAACAACCCAGTTTTTTGTTTAGCCGTGGTCTCTTCTAGTATTGAGTGTTTTTCGTTTTGATGATTTTTGTATGTTTCATGGACTCTCACAGTAAAGGCATATAGTGATGGTGGTTGAATCTTGCAAGCTAACGTTGGAGTGCTCTTCACAACACAATGACTTTTCTAGTTTTGCCTTGGAGGTCAGTCTCCTGTGGTTTTCTCGGTGGGAAAGAAAAGTTGAATGTAGAGGTTGCATGTCTGGTGTTGGACATGGTCTTATGAGTGTGACCCCTTTTTGGTTATCAATGATGCTTAATCTGAAAATATGTAAGCCCAAGAGCGAAATTTTTTATTAATTTTAATATACATGTATTTAGTTCAAGTTGGTATATGTGACGTGGATGGAGATCTTCCACTAGAAATCTTTTTGCTCGTATAAATCTATATATGTATTTCAACTTCCTTAATTAATACAAAGTTTTAAAATTATATAAAAAATTACTAACGATAATTAATAACAATTATCAATAGTTATATTTCCTTTTTACCTTTTAACTTAGTGCTCCAAAAGTTTTTAACATCAATTATTTCATTTTAATTAACAATACAAAATAAATAAATAAATAAATACAATTAATCTTTATTACTATTCTAAAAAGGTAAAATTTGACAATTTATTAATTAGAAAAATGAAAAATAATACCTATTAACAAATTATGTAAACTTCGTTCAAGTTAATGTAACCACCCAAAAAAAATTTGAAGAGAGTAATGATATATTTATTTTAAATATATACACAAGTTACTAAAATATGGTGTACAAAAATAAATTTATCAAATGTTAGAATTTAGAAAACATAATTTTAATTTATGGAAAAATGGTATAATTATAACATATAAATTTACACAAATAAATCTATAAAACAAATAATAATTTAGAAAACATAATTTTAATTATAGAAAAAAAATTATAGTCAAAAATTTAAATTTATTTTTTATTTATAATATAATGTATATGTTGGTGTTAATATGTTAACGATGAATAATTTGTAAGATAAATTTTTATAATTGGATATAACATTCAAGGGGCATCCAAAAGTTTGTTACAATTTTGGTGACATCATCTCACTCATTGATAGATCATGCTTCCATTCAACACTTGGTGTTGGCTCTGGTTTAGTCACAAAGTAATTGTAAAACAAAAAAATTAGTGATTTATTATATATAGATTAAATTTATATCTTAAAAAAAATAAATTAAAAAGTTGATGAACCCTTAAAATTGGATTTGAAATCCTTATCACAATCATTTGTATGCATAGCTCTTTGTGCGTTTCATGGTGATGAATATATGGATCATATTCAAAAATCGCATCAAAACAAAGATATTAGTATAGAGATAGAAAAATGAGTTTGTTGTTACTTATGTAGTTGAAATCAACTAGTTTCTCAATTTGAAGCTAAAACCAAAGAAACCAACTCATCCAACATGTAGAGGAAAAGAATATTACATCTATTTGTTTAGAACTCATATGAATAGCGAAATGTCTGTGTGTTATTGTTACAAAAAATAAAAACCATGTAAAACTCTCTCAATGGGACATGTTTCAAAATGAAATATTTAGTGTAGATGACTTGTTTTTATGCTTTTTAGCATAGTCAACACCTCTATACCCTTCTCATTATTGTAAAACTATCTAATAACACTTGCAACACCACTCAAAGTGAGATACCCTACAAAGAGGGAAGACGTCATGGCTTTAGTCCTTTTTCATGGTGAGTGAGGCCCAAAATGTTAATTCTCCCACGTAAGGCCTTTTTTTTCTCCTTTTTGACCATGGTTTAGGCCCCTAGACCCATCAATATTTCCCAAATTAATTAATAACCATATTTCACATAAGGGCTAAAGATCATAGAGAAAGGTCTCATGTGTTATTTAAATGCATATTTCATGATGCTTCAGTTTCAGAATATTTTTTCACTACCCAATACCCATGTTATAATTTCCTAACCATTTTTAAGACTCAAAGACCCATTTTTCTTACAAAAAACATCAAAATGTCCTCTAGTAAAGAAATGATATTCAAAAGTTCCCCATAAGGGAATTTTTTTATGGATTATCTTACCTTTTCAGGGTGATTAAGGCTAAGAAGAATCATTTAGGGCTCAAGGACCTTGTTGTTATCCCTTGACCTTAAGTATATTTTGAGACCCATTCTTATTCACAACTAACCTAATCATGAAACCTATAGCACCCTTGGAGGAAAATGATAGCCTACATATATCAGATTTGGTGATTGGAGGACTCCTCCATGGTGTTGGAGACTAAGAAATAAGATCTAGAAATTGAGGCCCTTGCACCGTCAATTGACTATTGCCAAGAAAATGAAATACATCCATGATGTTCATGAGTTCATAATAACACCCATATTAAACTCAGACGCCAAATAATCCTTGGAGAAGGTTGCTGTCACCGTTTCTAGGTTATATGTACAGTTTGCACTCTAGAGGTTTAACTAGGATTAAGGTTGTTTCCTCCCAACTAAGTGTGTTTATATGCATCTAAGTACATTTCTTATACAAAAAAAATACTCTATTCTAAGGAGAATTTTAAGATCCATACTTACCTTAAGTGTAAAAACATTGGTAAATTATATGAATTCTTAAAAATACAACCTTAAATATATTCTTATAAAAATATTCATATTTCTAAAGATTTCATATAGTTTCTAGGAAAATTTATCCATTTCTAGAATAAAATATATTTATCATTTAAAATTTGTGTAAATAAATTAATAAAATGTAATTTTTGCATATATATATATATATATATATATAATGCATCACATAACATTTCCTCGTTATGCAAAATTAACCTATATAAAAATTACATCCCATAAAATTTCCTCATTCGTGGTCTTTGTATCACACCTTTAGTTGAAAGGCCCACTATAAAGATTCAATGTTGGTTTAAATACTCATTTAAAGCTTTCGAACTTAAGCATTTTTAATAAAATTGTAAGGTATTTGTTTCCATTCTTTAGTGATTGCTAAGTCCATAGAACCCATCCATGGTCTTGTCTGGTGGATTTAGGATATGCTTATGGTGCTTGAGCTTGAGATTATGTTTATAGCTTAAGGTTACGTTGGTGTGACATTTTCCACCAACATGTTACCATTTCCCTCCCCCAAATATGGTCAAAGGCTTGATTCTGTTGTTTCCTTAACATGGCCATGGTGAACTAATTTCAATGTACAAAAAGTATTAATGTCAACCATATCCTAATCCTAGGCCAAAGACCCCCCTAGAAAAGTCTTATATCATATTTGTAGTGTGAAGTAATAAGAACACTGGTATAGCCCCTCTCAGTATTCAACAATTGGTATAAGTCAGTAACAACCTAACCATTAGCAGGAAATATCTCAAAATAAAAGTGGCAAGTTGGGATGGTTCATTCTCAATATTATCTCCTCTATTCAATGGGGCAAACTTTACTTTTGGAAAATCATAATGAAGACTTGATGTCACTTGCTATGGATATTTGGAAAATTGTGTTGAATGGGTATCAAAACCCAAAAGACCCTCCAATTGATGGAGCTGGTAAGAAATGCTACTATTGCAATGATACAACTATGAATGCAATATTGGGTGGACGTGTAAAATATTTTTTTTCGAAGTGATGCAGTATGAGTCAACTATACAAATTTGAGATGAACTAGGATACAATTTTGAAGGGGATATTGAGGTTAAAAATTCCAAACTCTAATTTTATAGGATGCAATTTGAAAACGTGAAAATGAATGAGGGTGAAAACATTGGTAGTTTCCTTCTCAGGGTGGATGACGTTGTAAACACAATTAAATGGATTAGTGATCAAGTTAATGGTGTTACAGTAATACAAAAATTGTTGAGATCACTTTCATCTAGATTCGATGCCAACGTCTCTGCCATAGAAAAGTTGCCATTGGAAAAATTGACAATGGAAATGCTTCATGGAATACTTAATACTTATGAGATGAGAACAAAGAAGAATTAACTATAAGTCAGAGAGGCTTCCTTTAAAGTATCAAACAATTCAAAAGAACATTAGGACTAAGACTGCTCCAACCACATTTCAAATAATGAGAAAGAAAACTTTGTGAGGAGGCTATAAAAAGGAAAGTTAAGTTACCATTCAAAACATAGAATAGGGAACTTTGATGTTCATGCTCAATTGATTGAATTTTATGAAAATTTTGAGCCTAAACATTTTTCATATTCATAAAAAAGAAAAAAGTTAACAATTATTCATTGAATTCCGCTAGGAGTGGACATATGTATATATATGTGTGTGTGTGTGTGTGTGTGTGTGTGTGTGTGTGTGTGTGTTTTATATAATGATTAGTTTTGAATGAACTATTGAAAAAGTATTACCTGGCAGGAAATTTATTGGTAAGAATATTCTATCTTAAAATTCAAATATATATGGAAATTGTGAATTGATAGCAGACCATATCCACCATTTCAACAACCTAATCAGTAGTGAACAAACCCTAACCCTGCATAAGAATCATACATCTTCCATAAGCCTACATCTTCCATACATATGGTATCTACACGAGAAGGTGATTGTCGTGAGTTGCATTTAACATATTTAGTAGAAAAAGTACCTTGATATTAAATACTTTCAACTCTGAATTGAATTTGAATCACTATCATTTGGACATGAACTTGACACAAATCTCAATCTTTGGGAAGAGGAGAAGTGACTTTGTGCATTCTCATTTCATTTCAATCTCATTCAATTGAAATCATTTGCATATACATTAAAGACATGTTTCTTTTTTTCTCTTGACATAGTGAGCTATTTTAGTGCCACTTTGTCCCTTCCTATTACATTTACTTGATTCAATTTCCATTAATTTGCGTTATTATAGTTTTTTAGATATAAAATTATATGGACTACATGTAATGAAGTTTTTAAAAGAGATAGAGATTCTACATCGAAATGTGTTTTAGTTGAGATGATGATTCACTTGGCTAAGGCAAGATGTTGTTAGACTTGGCTAGTTCACTTGGTTGAGTTGGATGTTAGAAATATTGGTTAATTCACTTGAATGGACCAATATGCTAGTGGTATCAGCCTACTTATGCTTCTATTATTGGAAATAAGAGACTTAAATTGAAGTGGGTGCAAGAGAAATACATAACTTACAATTACTACAAAGGTTTAGTCAGGTTTTCCACGCCTAAAATAGAGTGTGCATGAAGTAATATTTCTTAAGTTGAATTTTGAGCTATCTCTCGTGATCACATTAACACATATTTCATGGTTGTTAACACTAAGAAAAATAATTTAGGTGTCAAGGATGTTTTTTTTATCCTTTGACCTTGATTAGATCTCAAGACCCATTCTTGGTTCGAGACTAACCTAATCATGGAACCTATAACACCCTTGGAGGAAAATTATAACCTACAAAGATCAGATTGGTGGTGGGAGGACTACTCCATGGTGCTTTAGACTAAGAAGCAAGATATAGAATTGGAGGCCCTTGCCTCCTCGATTGACTATGGAAAAGAAAATGAAATGCATCCATGATGTTCAACAGTTCATAATGGCACCCATATTAAATTCATATGCTAAAGAATCCTTGGAGAGCATTGTTGTCATGGCTTTTGGGTTATATGTATAGGTTGAGCTCTAGAGGTTTAACTAGTGATTAAGCTTTTTGTCTCCTTACTAAATGTGCTTATATTCATCTAAGTACATTTCTCATACAAAACGTTATACTCATTGCTAGGGAGAGTTTAAAATACATACTTATCTTAAGTGTAAAAACATTAGTAAATTATATTAGTTCTTAAAATGACAACCATAAAATATCTTCTCATAAAAATATTCCTATTTCTAATTATTTAAAATAGTTTCTAGGAAAATTTAGCCATCTATAGAATAAAATACATATATCATTTAAAATTTTTGTGAATCAATTAAGAAAATGTAATACACACACATTCGAGAAAAATTATTCAAAATCAACCCATATAAAAAATACATCCCATAAAATTTCCTCATTCATGGTATTTATATCCCAGCCTTAGTGGAAAGGCCTACTACAAAGTTCCTATGTTGGTTTAAAGACTCATTTAAAGCTTTTGAACTCAAGAATTGTTAATAAAATTGTAAGTCATTTGTTTCCATTCTTTGATTATTGTCGAGTCCTTAGAACCCATCCATGGTCTTTTTTGGTGGATTAAGGATATGCTTATGGTGCTTAATCTTGAGAAGTCATGTTTAAAGGTTAAGGATATCATTTCCCTCCTTAAAAGTTTGTCAAAGGCTTGAGGTTGTTGTTTCTTTAGCATAACCATGGTAAACTAATTGCAATTTACAAAACATCTTAATGTCAACCATATCCTAATCCTAGGCCAACGACACCCCTAGCAAGGCCTTATGTCACATTTATAGTGTGAAGTATTAAGAATACTAGTTTAGCCACTCTCTCAGTGTTCAACAAAAAATGTATCAAAGTCATTTTCCTTCAATAACAACCTAGCCACTAAAAGGAATATCTCAAAAGAAAAGTGACAAGTGAATATGGTTTATTCTCAAGATGAACTATTCTATTCATTGCAACAAACTTTACTTTTATAAAATCATAACGAAGACTTACTTAATGTCACTTTGCATGGATATTTCGAAAATTGTGTTGAATGGGTATCAAAACCCAAAAAACCTTCCAATTGATGAAGCTGGTAAGAAATTTTACTACTTAAATGATAGTGGGGAGTGAAATTTTGGGTGGACTTACAAAATCATAATTTCTCAAAGTGATGCAGTATGAGTCGACTATGGAAATGTAGAAAAAATGGTAAGTAATTTTGAATGGGATAGCAAGGTTAAAAATTCCAAACTCCAAGTTCACAAGATCGAATCTGAAAACTTGAAAATGAATGAGGGTGAAAACATGGGTAGTTTCCTTCTTAGGGTGGATGAGGTTGTTAACACAAGGAAACGTTTTGGTGATCAAATTGATGATGTTGTAGTAATATAAAAGGCTTTTAGATCACTTTCTTATAGATTCGATGCCAATGTATCTTTCATATAATAAATGCCATTGGAAAAATTGAACATGGAAAGGCTTTATAGAATACTTAGTGCTTATTAGACGAGAAAAAAGAAGAATTAGAAAGAACTTAGAGAAGCTTACTTCAAAGTATCAAACAAGTCAAAACATCATCAAGATGAAGACTGTTTCAACCAAATTTCAAATGAAGAGAAAAAAACCTTTGCGAGGAAGATATAAAAAGGCAGGTTAAGTTACCATTCAAAAAATAGAATAAGGAACTTTGATGTTCATGCTCAATTGATAGAATTTTATGAAATTCCTAAGGCTAAACATTTTAATATACATTAAAAAGAATAAAGATAACAAGTATTTGTTGAATTCAGCCAACAATGGATATATGTGTGTGTGTGTGCGCGCGTGTATGTGTGTGTGTGCATGTGTGTGTGTGTGTTTTGTATATTTATAAAGCCATAATGAGATGACAATGTGGGTGAATTGGAGAATTTTATCATTGGTCCTTTGTAGTCCTCATTCTTTAAGATTCAATGATTATCTATCAATTTTGAATGAACTATTCAAAAAGTATAGCCGGGTAGGAAATGTATTGGTAAGCATTTTCTATCTTAAAATTTGAATATATATGGAAATTGTGAGTTGATAGCAAACCATATACACCATTTCAAAAACCTAATAATTAGTGAACCAACCCTAACGCTACATAAGAAACATACATCTTCCATACATATGGTATCTACCCCATACGGTTAATGAGGTGAGTCAACTTTAACAAATTTAGCAGAAGAAGTACCTCAATATTTAATCCACTCAACTTTGAATTGAATGTGAATCACTGTCATCCAAACATGAATTGGTGCAAATATCAATATTTGCGTAGAGGGGAAGGGACTATGTGTATCTCAAATCTCAAATCATCTACATTTACATTCAAGACATGTCTCCTTTTGACTCTTGACATGGTGAGTTATTCTAGTGCAACTTCTTAAGTTCCTATTATAAGTATTTGATTCAATTGTCACTAATTTGTGCTATTATAGTTTATTAACCATAATAGTTTATGGATTACATGTAATGAAGTTTTTAAAATAGATAGAGATTCTACATTGTAATGTGTTTTAATTGAGCTAAGGATTCACTAAGCTAAATCAGAATGTTGTTGGACATGGTTATAATGCATATTAAATATTTTTATTTTTATTGATATTTTTTTAATTCTACATATCAATATAATAATTCAAAATTGAATGAATTACACATTTTTCTCTTATTAAGAAGTAATTGAATTATTTTACTTTTGACAATCACTTCCTTTTGAGCATTGAAATACTAAACGTTTTTTAAACAATAAAATTATATAATATATATATATATATAATATATATATATATATATGTATATAATTAATCATACATTACATAATACATACATACATATACATACATTAATACATACATTACGTATATACATACAATACATACATACATATATATATACATACATATATAATACATACATACATACATACATACATACATACTACATACATATATATATATATATAATATCATATATATATATATATATATATATATATAGTTGACTTTGAAATATTTTTATTCATGGACCACAATTTCCATATTAAAATATTATTCTCTTATTAAATATATTTTTAATATGTAACATATATGCCTAATTGACATTGAATATTTTTATTTATAACTCACATTGAATATTTTTATTATGATTATGTAATATCCCTATTGTAAAAACTTCCATAAAGCTCATTATGGAATATTACTAAATCATATGTTAATGAAAATTAAACATAAAGACCCTCCTAGGGTTTTGAAAATGGTTTGGAACTAACTACGATCTATTCAAAGCTAAGTTACTCGGAAGGAGAATTGAACTAGAGAAAATAAATTATATCAAGAAACGATTATGAATGGTGGTAACAAGAACTACTTCGAAATTATGATTGGTACTATTCCGCTCAATTTCCTCTTGCATGTGAGGATATGCAATCCTTGTAAACCATTGATTCAACCACCCTTTAATATTATGTTTCTCATTTTCCAAATAGTTACAATAGGGAAACAGTCAAAGGAGGTGACCAAGAATTATTTAATGGTACTAGTCTATATTGTATTCGTCTTCCCTCTTATGTGATCATAAGAAAGTAAATATGGAAAGGAGTGATGGTGTGCTCTATATTTTGTTCAGGATATGAGGATATGTAATCCTTGTAAACCATTGATTCAACCACCCTTTAATTTTCTCATTTTCCAAATAGTTACAATAGGGAAATAGTCAAAGGATGTGACCAAGAATTATTTAATGGTACTAGTCTGTAGTGTATTCGTCTTCCCTCTCATGTGATCATAAGAAAAGAAATATGGAAAGGAGTGATGGTGTGCTCTATATTTTTTAAGTTTTTTATATTACTCTTGGATCGGAAGAAAAGGATTAGATCGATCATACAAAACCTAGGAGGGGCACTTGTTGGAGCTAACTTGGAGACATAAGTGACAAACATACCATCCCCAACATGGGTGGTTTCCATGCTAAAGATACAACAAGTGAAAGATGTTCACCTCTGTGATTCATATTTAGGAATGCTGACATATTGTATTAGGTTTCCATTTATGAGGTGACCGACCTTGGATACTATAGTTGATGTTGTCATTCTTCTGGATAATGCTACCTGGAAAACAAGAGTCAATTTTGATGGGGCTCATCAACCATATAGTTGTAAAAATACAAGTAACCATGATTTCCTTGGAAAGAAATTTCATATGCATCTTGTGCAAGTTAAGTTAGATTTTTATTTGGAAAAGATTGCATGCGGATTTGTGCATAAAAGATAAGCTAGATTGTTTTTTTCTTGAATAAAGAGTGCATTTGAACAGTGAATATAAAGGATAAAGAAGCCATGATATATTTTCTTGAAGTAGAATGCATGTGAACCCTGCATAAAAAAACAAATAAACTATATTATTTTAGTTGGAAAAGATTCTAGGGAATTAATGTGTAGAAAGCTAGATTATTTTTCTTGAAAAAGAAATATGTGCATGAAAGAATAGCTAATATACATTTGATTTCTTGAAAAAGACATATGCACTTGCACATAGAAAAGAATATTTACTATGTTATATTTATTTGGATAAGATTATATATTTGCATGCAAGAAATAAATAATATTATGATATCCTTTGGAAAAGAATATTTGGTTAGGTGCACAAAACAATAGACATGACGTTAGTTCTCTTGAAGAGAATATGTGTTTGTAAACATGAAAATATTAGCTATTGTGTGAGTGATTCTTAGAAAATAACATGTTTATATGCACAAAAGTAATAGTCATGGATGTTTTATTAGCTTTGTTTTGAAGAGAATATGGATTTGCATGCATAGGAATAATATCTATTGTATTATATTTCTTTTGCATATTTGCATGCAAAAAAATAGTAGTTTAGAGGCTAATCTCTTTTGGTTAAATTTTATGTAGCTGCATGCACACAGATCGTAGTTATTGTGCTAGTTTATTTTAAATATGATAGTTGCGGTGGATTTTATTTGGAAAAGAGTTGCCACTTGTGAAAATAAATGATAGGTAGTGTGGTGTTAATCCTTGGAATGATTTCTCACCTCTTGTTCAAAGAGATTGTGATAAACATGAAGGTTCCTATAACTCTTACCTTGTTATTGTGGGTAGAAGTAGAATTCTACTATTTCCCTTTCTTATGATACATTTATAGTAGGGATAAGTGAGCATGCATTCATAATATTTATGTATTTTAGCTTATACATGTGAGTTATGAATGGATCGACATGTATGACTTGGTTCACCCCTTACCCACAGATCTAACCCATTCTCTTGTCTCTGGAAGGTATTATGGGCTTTAAGCCACTTTATCTAGTTAACAACAAAAGAGATGAATGCCTGAAGCTGAATATCACGCACAAAAGGACTAGGGTTTTCTTCCGTTGCACCATCCAAAACAAGATTATGCAAATAAAACTCACATAGCAATCACTGGACTTTCACCCCATAATGTTTACAACAGTTTATAAAATCATTAATAGTTTTTAACTCTATAGGTACCCTGCCTTGACAACCTTAATTTTTAAATCGTAAGTACCTTTCCATAAAAAACAAAGCATAATTTTTGGTAGGTGCCCTACAGGCTAGATGATTACTATATAGAGAACATAGGGTATCCATTTCACTCATAAATATGTCTAGTCTATTGATTACCTTTTTAACTTTTTCCTCTGCTCTCTAACATCTATCGAAGGCCTCGCTCTCCGATGCATTAATGTTCTTTACTTGTTGCTATAATTTCTGATATTTCTCC
Source organism: Pinus taeda (assembly GCA_000404065.3). Classification (NCBI taxonomy): domain Eukaryota; kingdom Viridiplantae; phylum Streptophyta; class Pinopsida; order Pinales; family Pinaceae; genus Pinus; species Pinus taeda. The sequence goes on from APFE031636928.1 coordinate 35,314, forward strand.
TAAGGAACAGTTTCCTCTGCGAGCTTTTCTATCATTTGTTGGGCCTGTGCCAGATCCTTTTGAAGTCTCACTAGCCTCAGATCATTGTCCATCAAAACATTTTTGGGCTAGAGATCTACCTGGATCTCCTTATTGTGACATCTGATTCCTATAGTTTGCGTTTCCTTCTCATCAACTGTCTGATCGGTCGTGATGCTAGAGGACAATGCCTCTGTGTGGACGTCCTTATTACAGACTGGTGTGTTTTCTATTTGGGCCTCTGCGTTTGTAACAGCCGCATGCTGTTCCTTGTGGTCCTAAATGATAATGGGTTCAGTTTGAGTCCTTTTGGTCTTCATTTTATGGGGTTTCATTTGGGTGGCCGCATCCTTTGCTCCAGGGGTTCTTTTTGAAATTCTCCCCATTTTTAGAACCCTTATTTGTTCTCTGAGTTGTTTCACTACATTTAGTAGTCTTTGCTATTCCTTTCGTAGCCTTTTGATTTCATTCGTTCTCTTCGAAGGAACATCTATTTCTTTTCTTCGACCTGGGCTTTGTTCTTCAGGGATTGTACCCTCACCTTGGCTTATTTCCATGTTTTCTGCTTGGAACACTTCTTCAATGTTCTCATCCTCCTGATTAGGTTTCTCATGGGAGGAAACCCTAGGTTGACATGTTATTTCCCAGGCAGCTTCTGCTTCTACTTCTTCTTCATCATTCATTTCTTCGGATGCACTCTTGCTGTGAGCAGAGTGTTCCTATGATTTCCTTTCTTATTCTTCCTCATCATCCATCTCCTCGGATGCACTCTTACCGTGAGCAGAGTGTTCCTGTAATTTCCCTGCCTCAATATCGAGGTTGAGTGGGTTGTGGGGATGGATGTACTCACCCATGTTGGCCAAAATTTGGGCCAATTCTTCTCCTTGTAGAGGGTTTTGTAATGGGATTTCACTGGGTTGCTCTGCTTCCTCCCCTTCTCCCTCGCTGGAGTGTTCAGTTTCCTCTTCCGGTTCCTCCTCTGTATTTTCTTCTAATTCTTTTTCATCTTCATTTTCCCCTCCTTCAAGTCGTGGGGGTTGCTCGTCCTCTGAGTCATATATCTCTAATGGTTGGCTACTGTTTTCTTGGGGATTTCCCAACATTCCTCTACTTCTCCCTAATCTGGTGGACTGTCTTCGTTTGTGCGGTCTAATTGATGTGCCAGCAGTTCTTTTTTGTTTTGGGGCTGGTAAGGCCAATCCCCCATCTATTGAGAATATCATTCTTCCCAACTACCTTACTGTTGAGCGAGACTGTAACTGACTATTAGCCGAATTAAGCCGTGATGACTTATTACCATTTCTACATGACGAGATTTTCTTATACTCCGAGCGGCATCATGTAATAAAAAATTTAAGTATGCGAGCAAATTCACAAAATATTTTTGTTTTAATACACCTAAGAGTTTGAGATGGCGTGGTCTCACCACGTCTTTTCTGCCATCACAAGTGATGTAGCTTTGCACAATTCTAGCTAATTCTGCCCAAAGTTCTCCAAGGGTTGAAGGCAGGACTCCTTGTCCTTTGACAGTAAGGCTCTGTCCCTCGTCCTAGAAGATGGTTATAGCATCTTGAAGTCTCACTTTTTTCTGGGTCCATATTGGTCCAACAGCTGGCAGTGGGCATACTTCAACAATTATTGCATCTGTTACTATTATTTTCCTCCCCCTCACCATGGAATGATCTTCCTGCAAATTCTGCAGAAATTCAATGGCCACCGTCTCATTAGATTGTTGTAGTCGGTTAAGGTAGGCAATACATCCTGCTCTTACTAAAATTTCGCGTGCAGCGTCGGAGATCATTAATACCTGCGGTTCACTACGTATTGATCTGCCTCCCATTTTGTTCAAGCTTAGCACACTATTAATTTTTGCAGAGAAAAAATACAGAAATGACGATAGAACGGCAAGATGTTCAAGCTTTAGCATGCTGTTAATTTTTACAGAACAAAAACACAGAGATGACGATGGAACAACAAGTTGTTCAAGTTTTAGCACACTGTTAATTTTTACAGAGCAAAAACATAGAAATGGTAATGGAACAGTAAGTTGTGCATATTGGAAAACATCAATACCGTTAAACTTACTATTCTCGAGTTTTGATGGAGTCATAGTACCTCCAAATAAGGAGTTGAAAAATATGCCGGTGTATTATGGAGATCACCCGCGCCCCCCTAAAATGTGATAGGCCGTCCTCGGCCAGCAAATAAAGGAACAACATGCTTGACTGCAGTCGTACAGTAAAATAAAGGAACGATGTATATATCCATGACATGATTACAAAAATCAGCAGATTACTAAAATCGAGGCTTATGATGGAAATTCAGTGAAATGATGTGAAAAATAGAGCATAGGATAGATGATGTATGTAAAAGTTCTTATGCGGTCATTATCCACTTTAACCATTATGATTGATTTATAAATGATTTTTCATGTATAAAAGGTTTGAAAGGGTTATATAACATAATCTCATTTGAAATCAATATAAATATATAGGAAGAATGGTTTATAATGACTATTGGTGTATGAAAAGTATGACTTCAATAGCATCAGCAGAGCTTTATTGTCCATAGGTGTCCATAACCTTGTCAGAGTTGCTTGTTTCACCCTTAGAACCATAATCCTTTGTGTATGCCTACGAAAGTGTTGTGCGATGTGAAAATGGAGGCCACTGTGCTAGCTAGGTAACCTTTTGAATCATAATGCCATTCACCAGGAAGGATTGAAAGGTGGGCAAGCCGGCTCGTGATGGGACCTCCTATTCCAAGGATTTTATTTATTTATTTTCGTGATATACCTCTTAGATCATATCCCTGGTGTGGTGGCCATAGTGGGAATGCCACTTCACTTGCTTCCTTATGATCATGGTAGGATGGCTCTTGATGAGAACCCCTATCCTTCATCTGATAAATCATGTTAGTAATCTTATAAATATATATATTTTTTCTTTTCTTTTATATAGCACTTTCCTATTTATATATAGAGGATGGCTCAACACTCCTTAAGATTAGGGATGGTAGAAGAAGTCTGAACATATCAATAGAGGAAAATATGCCCTTATTCTTATTCAATAATAATGATCAAAGAGAATTATGAAGATTAAGAAAGAACCACCATGATAAAAATAATCAATCAAATTGGTTTTAGTGAAAATAAAGATAACAAAGTGATATAAATAGTTGTGTCCTTTCCTCTCTTTTTTTTTATCGATTCAAAGCAATTTCTCTAAAGAAAACGATTTTTCTTTGGTTTGTTAATTTCAGTATCCTCTAGTTTTTTTGTTCTTGCATAAATGTATAGTTGTTCCTTACATAAACCATCTGTTACACAGTAAAATGTCACTGTCACTTTGTCAGCCTCCTTACTGTGTCATAAAACCAAATTCACCACACTCATGCTCTCTGAAATGGCCGAAAACCCTCTTTTCCTAAGTTTACTGGATCATCGCGACTGTTATTAAAATAACCGCCCTGACGGGTGGGGGACAGTGTAACCCATGCGCTGCCAACGCGGAAGCACACGTGTTTTTCGCGCTGGTCGAATTTCATGAACAACGCACCCTCTGCTTGTATGAAATCGCGCTGACCAAACCTCTTCTGTAATTGAGATGCGATGCCAGCGCGCCAGCCCAGTTTTGCACCCGCGCTGATCCTGTTTAGGCGAGTTTGTTCTAACAGCCAACCTTCTAGATCACTCCAGAACTGGTTGTTAGCTTTGTAAAGGTCGCCATCCTTTCTCAGGCATGTCTGTTCACCTAGTCATCCACTTTTCTTGGGGGAAAGCTCATCCTTTCACTATTCATGGAGACTCCTTCTCCTATTTAAGCCTCCACCATTGCCATGAGCAACTAGTTTGGAACATATAGACTTTAAGATAGAGGAATTCTTAGTGCATTAGTGCTGCTCATTGTAGGCATTTGGTGTGTTGTGTGAGGATTGCTTTAGAGCTTAAGGAAGGTTATGAGTTTGTTGCCTTGTATGTGAGAGAGAGACCTCTTTGACTTGGGAGATCTACTTCAAAGGTGAATGCTGAAGTGACATGCTAGCTGGACCCTCTAGAGAAGGACTCAGCATCAGAACTTGGTTGTACCTTACTCTATCTCTGATTAATAAAGATAGATGACTACTGTTATGGTTCCATTTTCATGTGTTTTATGAATGACTCATGTAAATTACATCCTTTCTGACTGATGTATGGTTGCTTTTAGTAGATTTTACGCTTGTGTTTGTTCTCTCTTTACTTATGCAGGTGTCCTCCCGTGAGGATAGCGGAGGATTGTGATCGGCTGGAGCGAAGGAGCGAGAGGATCATCTCTTCATCAAACATAGAGTTGGAATCCAAGTAGGTTTCCTTTACCCAATTGTTAATTGCAACTAGGAACTTGCAGAGTAGCATTGATTGATTGTGGCTAGACCCCTTTTGGGCTAGTAGGGATCGCCTCTATCTGTAGAGGGGATTTGCCTCTCTAACACCATCATTCACAAAAATCCTCTAAATGAAGAAATACACACACACACAAAAAAACAAAAAAAATGCACTCAAAAAGTGTTGTTCCTTAAAAGGAAAAACTGTTCTTCCTTCAGAAAGAATGGCAAGAAGAAAAAAATGCAAAGGAGCTTTGTTCCTTTAAAAGGAATGACAAAACAATTTGGTGAAGTGTTGTTCCTTCGGAAAGGAACAACAAAAATTTGGAAATGTTGTTCCTTCGGAAAGGAACAACAAAAACGAAAATGTTGTTCCTTTGGAAAGGAAGAGAAAAAATGCGGAAATGTTGTTCCTTCGGAAAGGAACAGCAAAAACGAAAGTGTTGTTCGTTCGGAAAGGAACAACAAAAATGTGGAAATGTTGTTCCTTCGGAAAGGAATAGCAAAAAACGAAAGTGATGTTCCTTCGGAAAGGAACAGAAAAACTGCGAAAATGTTGTTCCTTTGGAAAGGAACAACAAAATGCGAAAGTGTTGTTCCTTCAGAAAGGAACAACAAAGAACGAGAGTTTTGTTCCTTCGGAAAGGAACAACAAAATGCAAAAATGATGTTCCTTCAGAAAGGAACAGCAAAATGCGAAAATGTCGTTCCTTCAGAAAGGAACAACAAAATGCAAAAGTGTTGTTCCTTCAGAAAGGGACAGCAAAAAGACGAAAATGCTGAAGGAACAACAAAATGCAAAAGTGTTGTTCCTTCAGAAAGGAACAACAAAAAGGCGGAAATGTTGTTCCTTCGGAAAGAAACAACAAAATGCAAAAGTGTTGTTCCTTCGGAAAGGAACAACAAAAAGGCAAAAATGTTGTTCTTTTGGAAAGGAACAGAAAAATGAAAAAGTGTTGTTCTTTCAGAAAGGAACAACAAAAAGGCAGAAATGTTGTTCCTTCAGAAAAGAACAACAAAAATGTGGAAATGTTGTTCCTTCAGAAAGGAACAGCAAAACGCAAAAATACTGTTCCTTTGGAAAGGAACAGTAAAATGCAAAAGTGTTGTTCCTTTGGAAAGGAACAACAAAAAGGTGGAAATGTTGTTCCTTCGGAAAGGAACAACAGAAATGCAAAAATCTGTATAGAAAGTAGTTTATACAAGCAGAAAAGAAAAACTTATGTACAAAATTTAAGAACAATGAAATTACTTAGTGAACTAATGCCGAGGAAGGATTATTTTTCTCAGCAAGAATTTGCATATCAGAATCTTCCTGGAGCTGTTGGTAGAAGGATTCCCGAGTAATTGGTTTTGGTACAGTCGCACTCAGTGGCCATTTGCTCTAAAGGTATGTCCAGATCCGTCAATAGTAGTCAAAGTAATGGTGCCATTGTCATGCACTTTCTGGATTTCATATGGTCCAAACCATCGAGTCTGAAGCTTTCCTAGAAAATCCTGAAACCTGGAATCGTATAGGAGTGCCCAATCTCCTTCGTGGAAGATTTTCTTTTTGATCAAGGCGTCGTGCCATTTTTCTCTCTACTGTTGGATTAATGCAGTGCGTTGAAGAGCTGAGAGCCTAATTTCATATAGCTCATTAATTTGTTGTAATCTGTTAGTCTAGGCCTCATTTAAATCCAGACCGATCTCCTATGCTATTCTTAATGTTCGTGTTTCGAACTCTATTGGAAAGATGGGTTCCTTTCCAAATACTAGCTGATATGGTGAATAATCGGTAGTGTTTCTCTACATTGTTCGGTATGCTCACAAGGCCTCTGGAAATCTTGAAGCCTAATCATGCCTGTGTGATGCAATGGTTTTTGTCAATATTGCCTCTATCACTTTATTCGTGCTCTCTACTTAGCCATTTGCCTATGGGTGATACAGAGCGGTAATTTTGTGCTGAATGTGATAATTTTTTAATGTTGCAGTGATTTTATTACCTACAAACTGTGGTACTCCGTCCGTGATTATGTCCCTTGAAAGGCCATATCGTACAAATATTTGGAACAGGAAATGAATCATAGAGTCCTCTGTAGCTCTTGGAAGTGCCTCTGCTTCAACCATTTTGGTAACATACTCTGTTGCTACTAGAATATATGTTTTCTGATTTGATGATGGGTTGATCACACCAAAAAAATTGAGCACCCAATACTCAAATGGTTCGACTACTAACTGTGGGTTTAAAGGCATTTTGTCGGACTGTCCAGGGTGTCTTGCTCCTTGGTAACTGTCATAGGCTTGAACAAATTTCTTAGCATCTTTAAAGATTGTGGGCCAGTAATAACCTATTTGCAAAACATTGTGTCTAGTCCTGCGATCTGCGAAATGTCTGCCACACGCTCCGTCATGACAAGCTTTCAGAATGTTAAATATTTCATCTTCGCAGATGCATCTTCTGATGTGCATATCTGCCCCTGTATGAAATAGGTAGCCCCTAATCCAAGAAAATCAGGTACTATGTTGCACAATCTGTTTTCGTTCATTGGGAGTTAGACGCTTTGGTAATTTTCCTACTGCTAAAAAATTTGCAACATCAGCATACCAGGGTGTCTTGATAGTGACAGCAAACAAATGTTCATTTGGGAATTGATCTTCGAATGCTACTACGTCCGCTGGCTTCGACATTCGTGAGAGAAAATCAGCTACATGATTTTCTTTTCCCAGGTTGATCTTTTATTGTGATGTCAAATTCCTACAATAAAATCAACCGTCTTGTTATTCTACCATTTGTAATAGGTTTATTTGCTAAATATTTTATAGCAGATTGATATGTATATAAAACAACAGGATATCTAGTGATATAATGCCTAAATTTATGTACAACATGTATTACAACTAAAAACTCTTTTTCAGTTACGGTATAGTTTAGCTTAGCAGGAGACAAATTCTTGCTAATATAATAGATTGCATATGGCTTTTTATCTTCTTCTTGCCCAAGGACTGCTCTAATAGTTGTGTCTGAAGCATCTGATGAAATTTGAAATGGCAGGTCCCAATTTGGGCCTCTGAGCATTGGGGCTATTCACACAAGCTTTTTTAGATCCTCAAAATCATGGTCGCATTTATCTGTCCAAACAAAATCAACATTCCCTGCCAGTCGCATTTATCTGTCCAAACAAAATCAACATTCCCTGCCAGTCGCATTTATTTGTCCAAACAAAATCAACATTCCCTGCCAGTGCATATATAGGTGCAGCTATTTGAGAAAAATGTTCTATGAATCTCCGATAATAACCAGAAAATCCAAGAAAACTGCGTACCTCTATTTGTGTGATAGGAGTAGGTATTAAAAAAATTATTTGAATTTTGGCCGGATCTACCTATATTCTAGCTTCTGAGATATAATGATGTAGGATGAGCCCTTCGGTCATCATCATATAGAATTTTTCATGGCTCAAGCAGAGCCTAGTGGCGATACATCGTTGCAACACCTTTTCCAATGTGTCTAGTGCTGGCTCAAAATCATCTTCATATGGTGCGAAATCATCCATATATACTTCGAGCCCTTTATTTATTAAATCTGAAAAGATGCTGAGGATGGCCCTCTAAAATGTGGTAGAGGCATTGCATAGGCCAAAGGGTAGGACTCTGTAAGCAAATGTTCCCCAAGGACATGTAAAAGTAGTTTTATCCTGGTCTTCAGGGGCAATCTGAATTTGATTGTATCCACTGAAGCCATCCAAGAAAGAAAATAATTTCTTTCCTGCTAATGTGTCTAATACCTGATCAATGAATGGAAGGGGAAAGTGGTATTTTTGGGTCGCTTTGTTTAATTCTTTGTAATCTACACAAATCCTCCAGTTCCCATTATTTTTTGGCATCACTACGAGTGGAGAGACCCACTTGCTATCAGAGATTGGATAAATAAAGTTTACATCCAAAAGTTTTTGTAATTCAGCTTTCACAATATCTTTCAGGTGAGGGTTGAGTCACCGTTGGGGTTGGCGAACGGGTCTAACATCCTTTTCTGTATAAATGTGGTGCGTACACAGCTGGGGATCATTCCCTTCATGTCCGGATAACCCCATGCAAAAGCTTCCTTATATTTTTTCAGTAGTTGGACCAGCTTTTCTTCTTGTTCAAGAGTTAGGTTATTGTTAATGTTCAAGGTTTTTCCTGGCTCAATCTCTATAGTTTTGATGTTTGAAATAGAAGTAGTGGGTATTGTTTGATAATGAGTGTCTTTGAGGGGATCTTCTTCTAGTTCATTGTCAAATGCTGCCTCTATCATGTGACATTGTACATGGGATCTGGATTCGGATTGCTTAGTGAAGTTGTTCATAACATCATCCTCTGTTTGATCTTTAAAATCAAGGGAATCTTCTATAGTTAATGGGTACCTAATGTTTTCTGTGAGATATGAAGCAAGTTGTTTGTTAGTTTGTATTATTGTTACACGTGGCTGGGCTGGAGGATATAGATCTAGATTCTTGATATTACTCCCTCTAGTTATAGTCATACTGCCTTGTCGGCAGCCAATGTAAGCATCAGCAGTCGCAAGCCAAGGTCTACCTAAGATTAACGGGTGTCCATCGAATCGGTTTTTGGGGTTGATTATCAGAAAGTCGGCAGGAATCTACGGATACCATTACATCGTGTAGTGTACCTTCTAGCCTAACTACTGATTGGTCAGCCAGTTCTAATAAGGTGGACATTGGTTCCACTGATGTAATGCCCAGTTTTTAACAAGTTTGGTTGTTAAAATATTAATTGCAGCCCCTAAATCAACTAAGGCATTTGAAAAGGTTTGTCCATTGATTTGCACCGTCACTATAGGATTCCCTGGGTCTTCATATTTTACAGGTGCTTCTCTTCCTGATAATAGATTAGATAGGATGCCAACTACTTGGACTGTTGGGTTAGTTGTTATTCTCCTCTTTGGCTTCCTTATACATAATTCTTTGATGGTTTTTGCATATATTGGGATATCTTGGATAGCTTGGAGGAGTGGAATTTTTATACACAAACTTCTTAGTTCTCCTAGATTATCAAAGTCAAGATGTTCTATAAGGCGTGGTATGATTAATCATTCTAGGAATGGGGGAGAAGACGTGGTTGCTTGGTCGTGAGTTTGTTGTCTGAACACATCCTCTTCGTGTAGTGGTTGTTCTATAGGTAACTGATTTTCAACTTGAACATTTTTATCTCCCTTAGCTTCTATAATGCGCCCATACCTTAATTGAAGGTCGTTGCACTCCCTTAGATCGGTTTCTAGTTCTTTTGTTTTGATTATTTGAACAGATTGAACCAGTCTATTATTTGGGTTCGAGTTGGGTTGGCTGGGAGTTGTGGTCTTAAGTTGGACTGGGGATTTTGTTGTATTATATATGGCACTGTTAATGTAGGTTGAGGGAGTGGAATGGTTCCTGCTAGCTAATTCATTGGTCTTTGCTAGTTTGTCTGCCAGGCTTGACTCTATGAAGTGGGAGGGGGTCATTGTGTTGGATATGCATTGTTTTGCCAATATGGTGAAGAGTAGGGGAAATTTGGCCAATTAGGTTGGCTTGTTTGATTTGACCATGGTGATGAAGGAAATGGTTGTTGTGACCAGTTTGAAAAGGGTGGTTGATTTTTCCACACTTTATTATATTGCTAGGCATGATATTGCGGAGGTTGGAAAGAGGAAGATGGATCCCAGGGCATACCTGGTTGTCATGGTTGCCATTGACGGTACTTATTGAAAAGGCACACTGGTTTTGATTCTTCTTCTGCTTCTTTGTACACTACTTTCAAACCTAGAAGTGAGGGGAAATTCTCTGTGGAGTGATCTTTTGTACAAATAACGCAAACTTGAACTGCATCTAGTGGACACTATTTATGACTGTGTTTCTTTCTGCATCTGGGGCAGAATATTGTTAGATTTTGCTATGCTTCTGCTTGTTTCTGTTTAGCTTGCATAATATCGAGTTGCATTGTCAGAGTCCCCAATATATTATTTTTGAAATTCTCCAGTAAATTCCCAATTTCTGAGTGGGTTACTCCTCCACCGGAGATCTTGTTGTCCCTTGTGAGCATGTCACATTCCGCTGGTTTTAGCCTTTTATTGCCTCGTGAATTCTTGATTCACAAATCAATAATGTCAGCAAAATTTTCTTGATAGATGTCACCTTTTACCATAATATTTAGTGTTTCAACCCATTGTTCTTTCATCCCTTTAATTAATGTCGTTTTTAATACATTGTCAGGTAAGGGTAATGATGCATAAGGAGATCTCTGAAGATTATACTGAAAACGTTCAACATATTCTTCTAGTGTCTCACTAGGTTTGGCTGCTATCTGAAATATTTCATCCTTTAATTCTCTAGACCTCCAATAATCCTGATATTTCTTCAGGAAAGCACCTTTCATCTGATCCCAGTCGTTTATAACACCTCCATCTAACCCCATAAACCATCGTAAAGCAACCCCTTTTAATGTAGAGGGAAATAATTTTAGTTTTTGGGGATCAGTGGTATAGTCATACCCTTGGCATAGCACATTGAATTCAAACAAAAATGCATCTGGATCTTCTAATGTTAGGCCATGGAATGTAGGAATATGCTGGGGATGGAGGCCTTCATTGGTGCATTAACTGTAGTATCTACAATAGGATATTGCAGTGTGGAGGTTTGAGGTGTTTGCTGGTTCTGGGCCATTTGGTCAAATATGTGCCAATATTCTTCTAGGATTTCTAGGGGTGTATTCCTAGGCTGGTTAGAAGGAACAGGAATGGCCTTAACAACACTTCCTTTGTCTGGGATGATGAGAGTTCCTTCTTGAACTAATGTCTAGGGGGATCTTAGCTCTTCAGGTTCTTCAGCTTTGTTCTAGATGATTTTGACAGCACTTCCCTTATTTGGGCTGCTTAATGGCTGAACTATTCCAAGAGGAGATCTTGGTTCTTCGGTTTCCCCTGTTTCTCCTCCTCCTTCGCAGAGATTACTCAGGTTCCCTTCTTGTAACGCTTTCGGGCTAGAACTCTCAATTTATTGAAAATCTTTCTCCTCTATTTGGCTATGCACCTTAGCAAAGGCTACAGATGGTGATTTTGTGGCCCGAAGGGAACTAGTAGGTTGTCTAGAAGTAGCTTTTCTAGGGCCTACTGACGACTCAGATTCTTCTTTTTAAAGGATTTCGTCTATAAAGGTCGATCGGCCAAAGGTCACCGGTCCCTTAGCTTAATCAGGTTTGGGTAGTGGTTTAAGATTCTTTTCAGGCTTTTTCTGCTTAGTCATGCACACAAATCAAATACTTATTTCTACCCAAAATAATCAACAAATATGCAAGAAAGCGGGTAGGGGAGCAGGGTTGTTACATGCTCCGTACGCAGGTTCTTACCTTCCATTTTTAAAACCCAACTCTCTCCTAGCAAGTACTTACACTACTCTCTTTTCAAAAGAAACAAATGGCTACACTCTCCCTGACAACGACACCAAAATGTTGAGCGATAAAAAGGTGTCTTTTAACCCCTATTTACCGTACATTAATTATTAATCCACGTACGATTTTTTATCTCAAGAGTGTACTCAGTCTGAGGCAGTCACTTGTTCAAGAGTAATGCTTGCAGTATAGTGCTTATAAAAGTAAATGAATAATGGAAACAAACTCTAATTGTAATGGCAAGAAACTTAAATGCTCTGTAACTAAATCATTCACTCAAGAAACTACAACGATCATCAATCAAGGATGCAGTAATGATAACTCTTTCCCCTGTAAACTGATGTAAATGAAAATCAATCACAGGCAAGATCTCCAATCTGAGAACTTAGACAGTAGTAGTCAATGTTCGTTATAGTTGTAGATTTTTCTATCCACACCAAAGAAAATACTGGAAATACAATTCAATTAGTAGAAAAGGAACAACAACTAATTCTATTGAAAAGATAGAACAACAAAGATTATTCTACCAAAATGAATTAAGCAACAATCTTAACCGAAAGGAATTGAACAGCAAACTTTAACTAATAAAGGAATTGAACAACAATCTACGAAAGGAACAACAAACCAAGGTAAATCTACAGAAATGGGATAGCAAAGTTAATTATGTGTAAACACACAGCGACTATTGAATCAGTAACCTTATTCTAGCATACAGGACATTAACCACAGGTATAAAGGAACGACAATTCCAATGATAATTTAACAACAGTCAAATGAACAACAATCACAATTGTAAGTGAACTGTAGTTAAATGAACAACAATCGCAACTGTAAATGAACAACAATATCAATCTATAAATGAACAGCAATAGCAACTGTTAATGAATAACAGAATCCGAATTAGACAATGCAATATTGTTTCAGAATGAACAACATAACATTTTTGGTTGTAAATAATAATCTTGCTATTCAATTATGATTTCAATATAATAGAGCAATCAATGAAATGTTTAGAAACAGAGGATTAATGAATAAATCAAGTTAAGGAAATGCAAAGGAAATCAAAACACACACGACTGTAATTGTAAAATAACGATACAAGAAGCAAGTAATCCACTAGGGCCGAGCCCTTAGCCACCAGGGAAGCACTACTGCGTTTACTCCAGGATTAGATAATGAAACAGCAACTGAGTTATATATTAATCATAAATGGCAGAGTTATAGCTATCGCTCTTTAATGAGAGTCGATGATAAAAGTTGAGATTACAACAGTAAGTTCGACAAATTGACAATAATATCTGCCCCTGGGCTAGCAGTGTTGTCCCTTTTTATAATGGTCAGGTGGAAGTATAAAAAATACAGATAAGTCTTGAAGCAGAAATCCCTCAGGATCCTTAGGATCAAGGATCCTAAGGGATTCGCCATATCTTTGATCTCCAACTTATCGCTTTGTCTTCTTGCGGTGATGCCACGTTTTCTCTTCCTTTTCCTGGACCATGCGCTCCGATCTTGATCTCCTCCTTTAGATACGGCTTCTTTTCAAGGGGACAACAGTTGCTTCTGCTTTGTCTTTTCCTCTCGAATAATGATTTTCTATTTCCTTCACTTTCTGCATAGAAAAAGACAATAATTAGTTATTTTGTATCAATCACAAATCTCCTTAATTCTATCATAATTCTTTGACATATTACCATATTAGAATGTAAAGGAGTTATGATTTAAAGGAAAAGATGAAGAAATAGATGGTAAATACATACCTTGTCCAATGCTCAACACACCCCCCTGCTTACCCTTTTTCATGCCCTCATGAAAACATTGTAATTTACATGCAAGCCAGTTAGGGAATATGGTGGAGAAGGATTTTTATGCAGTGGTCTAAAACCATGATGTGTAGCTGAAAGTTCAAAAATATGCCTTTTCTGGCCTTCAGGCAATTCATATAAGGCCTTATACCCTGGTGCAGGATACCAGATAATTGGACTTCGAAACCTACAGCCTAACCAATACGGGCCTTCTCTCAGGATGAGGTTATTATAGGTAACCGGACGATCAACAACTAACTTAAAATTTTCATAATTGAATGGCTCTCTGTCATGAACATTCCGATTGAAGTCTTCCAACAAAGTTTAGCTACTGCTATGGCAAGGTCTTTGATGGATAAGAAGTATTATACCCCTTGCTGGACAACTGCTATTTGAATGGGTCCTAATGTTTGGATCACACCCTTATTTCTCATTAAGCTTCTATGATTATTCCATAGTTGTATTGGGTTTCTTGGTTCACCCCTTACCCACATATCTAACCCGTTCTCCTGTCTCTGAAAGGTATTATGGGCTTTAAGCCACTTTGTCTGGTTAACAGCAAAAGAGATGAATGCTTGAAGTTGAATATCACCCACAAAAGGACTAGGGTTCTTGTAGGTTTTAACCCGTACAGAAATTACCTGCATACGAATTCTAAATCACAGGAAAAATAAAAATGTGAGAGCATAACACATAAAACACGTATACACAGAGATTTCCCACTGGATCCCAAAACCGGGACTACCAGCTTGATTTTTTCATTATGTTCCTTTCAAT